>MU785117.1:13382-44911 GCA_026770625.1 Nicotiana glauca | reverse complement strand
AATAAAACCCTTACCCAACAATTCCTGCAACTGATCCTTCAACTCCTTCAACTCAGGAGGAGCCATGCGATATAGAGGAATGGAAATGGGCTGAGTGCCTGGTAACAGATCAATGCCAAAATCGATATCTCTATCGGGCGGCATGCCCGAATGATCAGCTGGAAACACATCGGGGAAATCCCGTACCACTGGAACTGAATCAACAGAAGGGGTGTCAACACTGACATCTCTCACATAAACTAAATACGCAGCACACCCCTTCTCAACCATACGTTGAGCTTTAAGGAAAGATATAACCCACTCAATCATGGAATACCTGGCATAGCTAGCGTCACGGTCTTGGCATGACAATCAAGAATAGCATGATGGGGCGACAACCAGTCCATGCCCAGAATAATATCAAAGTCAACCATACAAAGTAATTATAGATCAGCCCTGGTCTCAAAACCACGAATAGTAACCAAACACGACTAGTACACGCGGTCCACAACAAGAGAATCTCCCACATGAGTAGAAAACATGAGTAGAAACATAAACGGGGGCACTCAAAGAATCCCGAGGCACACCGAAATATGAAGCAAAATAAGAGGACACATATGAATAAGTAGAGATGGGATCGAATAGAACCGATGCCTCTCTGTGACAAACCAGAATAATATCTGTGATGATAGAATCAGAGGCAACTGCCTTGGTGCGAGTAGGAATGCAATAATATCTGGCCCGACCCCTTTCACGAGGGCGACCTTTATCTCCTCGGCCTCCGCCCCTGGCTGGCTGGGCAGGTGGGGCAGCAGTGGGAGCTGGAACCATAGCCTGAGAACTCTGAGAAGCACGCTGTGGCTGAGCAGTCTGTAAAGATGCACCCCTACCAAGTCTGGGGCAGTCCCTAACCACGTGACGTGTATCACCACACTCGAAGCAAGCTCTGGGGGGACGTGGTCGCTGTGATTGACTGGAGCTAGGTCCGCTGGACTGACCTCTGGAGGTACCCCGTGAAGGAGGCGCGCTAGAAACTGGAGGCATATAATAATGCTCCTGAGGTGCTGGTGGAGCTGGAGTACTACCGGCTGCTGGTATGGCTGAATGAACAGGGCGACCAGAATAACCCCTACCATAACGACCGGCTGAGGAAGTACGAGCACCAGAGTAGTGACCCGACTCTCGAGACCTCTTGGCCTCCCTCTCCCCTCGCTCCCTGGCGAGCATACCCTCAATCCGCCTAGCAATGCTCACTACCTGCTGGTAAGGAATATCCATCTCTAACTCTCGAGCCATGCTGGACCAGATGGGCAGAATAAGACCCTCGATAAACCTCCGAACTCTCTCTCGAACTGTGGTAACCAAAGCCGGTGCATGTCTGGCCAACCTGGTATAACGGATGGCATACTATGAGACTGTCATAGCACCCTGGCGCAAACTCTCAAACTCCGCGCGCCACAAATTCCTGAGGCTCTGGGGGAACAAACTCCCTCATAAATATGTCGGAGAATTGGATCCAAGTCAGTGAGGCATACTCGACTGGACTGTTCAACTCATAAGTATGCACCAATCATAGGAGGCTCCTCGAAGCTGAAAGGCAGTGAAAGAAACCCCACTAGACTCTACTATGCCCATAGTACGAAGAATGCGATGACACTCCTCCAAGAATCTAAAGGCGTCATCTGAAGCTAGGCCACTAAAAACTGGGGGATCATATTTCTTGAACCTCTCTAGCCTACGCTGCTCGTCCTCTGAGACGACTGACCCATCCCCGAGCTGTACTGGTGCTGCAGACGGTACAAGAATAACCTTTGGAACCTGCTCCATCGGCACTCTCTGCTCAGGAGTGCGGGCTGCGGGAGTTTGGGCCCCTCCCCCGGCACGAGATGTGGCTGCAGCGAGGGGAAGCAACCCCGCCTGAGCCAAAGTAGCATGCTCATGAACTGAGCCAGAGTCTCCTGGAGCGCTAGAGTAGTAGTAGCTGTAGTAGGTGTACCAGGTGCCTGTGCTCCAACAGGATCTGCTGGTGGTACCTCAGCGGCAGCGTGCGCGGGTGCTGTGGCTACACCTCGGGCGCGTCCTCGACCTCTACCCCCGCCCCGGCCTCTGACGACGGCAGCAGGGGGCACAGGTGCCTGGTCCTCTCGTGTAGCACGTGTCCTCACTATCTGTGAGAGAATAGAAGATAGAAGTTTAGAATTAGTGTCATAATATCGCACGACAAGGAATTTAAAAGAAATGAAGATTTTCCTAATCAGTTACATAGCCTCTCGTAGATAAATACGGACGTCTCCGTACCGATCAGTGTGACTCTAATAAACCGGCCTGTGTCCCGTGACTCCTATAAACCTAGAGCTCTGATATGTCACGACCCTAGTTCACTAATTGTGAACACGTCATGACGGCACTTAGTCTTCACGATCAGGTAAGCCTAACACATTACGGAAGTAACAACATTTGCGAAATCTATAATCAAAAGCTAAATAACATGGGTAATGTATACAGTTGGCGCCTGGCGCATACACTTTAATACTTTAAATTCTAAAACCATCCCGAAGACCCGGAAACCCACGGGCAACACAGGCTAAGAATAGTACATAACATAGCTCTAATCATTCGAAAAGTCTATAACAAGGACGTACAGAATAGCATCTAGCTAACTAAAGGGTAGAGTGAGAGGGAGGCTCTCCGGTCTGCGGACGCAGCAGATATACCTCAAGTCTCTGAAATGCTCCCTGCAACTACTGATAATGCACTTGCGTAGAGGTACCTGGATCTGCACATGAAAAATATGCACAGAAGAGGCGTGAGTACACCACAGCGGTACTCAGTAAGTGCCAAGCCTAACCTCGGTTGGGTAGTGATGAGGAAAGGTCAGGGCCCTACTGAGGCAAAAATAATATAGCAGCAAAATATTAACAGTGTAGAAATGCGACGAAGCTAATGAACGCAGCAGTGTAATAAGATAGCTGAATGAAATAATAATACTACACAGACAGAACAGAAACGCAGAGTAACCATAGCTCAATTGCAACAAGAATGCCAACGAGGGTCTCCCAAGATACCGTCATGTAGCCCTTTCCTCAATTGTCCAATGGATCTCTCGGGATACCGTCCCGTCGTCCAACTCTCATATCAATATCAAAGGATCCCCCGGGATACCGTCCCGTAGTCCAATCATCAGTGTGCAGGGGATCTCCCGGGATACCGTCCCGTAGTCCAAAAAATAAAAGTGCAGGGGGATCTCCCGGGATACCGTCCCGTAGACCCAAAATAAAAGTACAAGGGAATCTCTCGGGATACCGTCCCGTAGTCCCAAAATAAAAGTACAGGGGGATCTCCCGGGAATCGAACCCGTAGTCCCAAGGTAAACAAACAAGGGGGAGCTCCCAGAATCCCACATCCGTAGTCCCAATGTAAATGCGCAACCAAAATCAGAGAAATATTCAGAAATTGAAGTACAACAATACAAGGCAACAAATAATATTGGCCTAACATGCTCCATGTAATCACAGTTGAGGCAATTTAAGCAATTAGGCAATTTGGATCATTTAGACATGCTCTTCTACACTAGCACTGTCTATAATAGCAAGTAGGATAAAGCAAATATGAAAGAAAATCTAGTTCAAGTATTTAAGTAAAAATTCAGGTTTTCAACAATTAGCTCAAGTACGCGCTCGTCACCTCACGTACAACGCATCCAATTACCAATTTATCACATCCTAAGGGACGAAGTCCCCCACAAAAGGTTAGGCAAGCCACTTATCCCGAACCGGTGCAAAAACAAACTAAGGAACGATGCCTTTGCCACGAGTATCCGTCTCCAAATGGCCCAAATTTATTCAATACAATTGTAAACAACTGATTCCACTATTAAAATTAAAGCTAGAGGGCGCGAAAATAGCTAAAATGACCAAAATGCCCCTCCAGCCAACGTATCGGAATCGAATAATTTTCACATTTTCCGAACCCTCGTACTCTCACGAGTCTAACCATATAGAAATCTCCCAAATCGGAGGTCAAATGCCCACTCAAAATCACATAATTAAGTCTAAGAAGTATCACCCATTTTTTCCAATTTTTGACCTTGAATTTGAATTCTAGTGTTTGATTTAACTAGGAAATGATGAAATATAACTAGAAAGGATCAAAGCAATGTTACCCAATGATCTTCTCTTCAAAACCCACTCAAAATTGCCTTCTCCTGCGCTCTCAATTGATTTTTCCAACTTTTAAATAAACCCTCGGATTTTTCCCCTTTTCAGAACAGTGGTTTCCGCTTTTGCGGCAACCGCTTTTGCGTAAGAATCAACCGCTTTTGCAGTTCAACTAATGGGGCCAAAGTCCGCTTCTACAGACCAGTAACTGCATTTGCGGTTCCGCTTATTCGGAAAGGAGACCGCTTCTGCGGTTCTCCTGAGGTGAGGCCAATTCCACTTATGCGGCGCCGCTTCTGTGGTTCCCAAGCCGCACAAGTGGAAATACCAGAAGAATTAATATCAACTGCAACCAAACTTAGAAATTTACCCTGTTAGCCATCCGAAATCATCCCGAGGCCCCTAGGACCTCAACCAAAAGCACCAATACCACCTAATACCATATTCAAACTTGTACCAATCCTCAAAACATCTCAAACAACACCGAAAACCCGATTAAATCGAGGATTCAAGCAAAAGAACTTCAAATTCATCCAAAATACGCTTTCGATCAAAAACCTAACCAAACCTCATCCGAATGACCTGAAACTTTGCACACACATCCCAAATGATATGGCGGGGCTGCAGCAACTTTCGGAATTCAAATTTGACCTTCGGATAAAAAACTCACTATCGGACCGGAAAATTCAAAAATTCAAACTTCGGCATTTCAAGCCTGAATGAGCTACGAACCTCCAAATTACATTCCGAACATGCTCCCAACTCCGAATTCATCTAACGGAGCTAACGGAACCATCAGATTTCCATTCCGATGTCGTCTTCACACTGTTTTGAGTACGGACTATTTTCCAACTCTTAAGCTCTCATTTAGGGACTAAGTGTCCCAAAACACTCAGAATCCTAATACCGAACATCCCGGCAAACCAAAATAGTAGATTTGGACTTAGGGAAAGTAGTTAATGTGGGATCGGGGCGTAAACTCAAAAAATAATCGGCCGTGTCGTTACAACGATGGGTCGGGTCGTGACACTCTGCCTGTTATGAACCTGGGAGTACCACTAAGCTCTAAAGACTATCCTTGATTCAGTGTCAGCCACTACTTGAGAAAATGTTAGTAAGAATTCAAGCCTGGACAACAAAGTTCCTGTCTTATGCAGGAAGAATTCAATTGATAAAGAGTGTACTTTTTTCCATCCAAGTATACTAGTCTCAGGTATTTGTATTACCAAAGAAAGTCATTCAGCATATTGAAAAAGTATGCAGAACCTTTCTTTGGACAGGGGGAGTAGAAGTATCAAGGAAAGCACTATTATTGTAGGACTGCTTGTGTAAACCTAAAGTAGCGGGGGGTCTTAACTTGCTTGCTATTAAGGAGTGGAATAAAACTGCCATATGTAAGCTCTTCTAGAACCTATGTAAAAATAAGGATAGGCTCTGGGTAAAGTGGATTTATGCATACTACAAGACACAGCATACAGCTTGGAACAATATACCAAAACAAGCATCCTGGGTAGTGCAGAAGATACCGAAGGCAAAGCACTATTTTGAAGAAGCTGGATACCAAGAGGGGGATATAGAAGAGATAAACAAAATTTCTATTAAAATGATATATAGAAAACTGAGGGGGGAATTTGAAAAAGTGTCATGGAGGAAGGTGGTTCATAGTAGTATTGGAGTTCCAAAATGGAACTTTATAGCTTACCTAGCTGCTCATAGGAGACTAATGACTAAAGAGAGGTTGAGGGGTATGGGATATGTGGAGGATGTAACTTGCTCTCTATGCAATGATGAGGAGGAGACTGTGGATCACCTGTTCTTCAAGTGTAGATATGCAGCAAGAGTATGGACAACAATGCTTCAATAGCAAGGCATCCATAGGCAACCAATGGTATGGGCAGCTGAACTTCATTGGGCAGAGAAGCACTACAAAGGGAGGAGTACAAAGGCTGAACTTTACTAACTTGTATTAGTAGGATCATTATATTACATATGGCAAGAAAGAAATAACAGAATTTTCAAGGGAATACAAAGAGTAGAAATCATCATGTGCAAATCAATCACACAGGATGTACATGGAAGAGGAGGAAGCAAACATAGGATACAAAAGAGATTGCAGGAACTTAACTACTACCCTAGCTTGTAGATTCTATGACATAGGCAGTAGTTAAATCAGTTGCTTCATGAATGTAGTTGATAAAGGAAGTGGAGCAAAATCTGGGATGTATGTCCAGAGTATGCTCAATGACAATATGTACATATTTGTTTGTCAAATGAAAGTTAATTACCAAAAAAAAAATATTGTCGTTTAGTAATTTTCCTAATATTTAGGACTTAAAATAAGATAAAATTTAGTTTATTAAAACTTTTCTTATTGATATTAGGTTTAGACCTTCAGAATCAATTAAAAGATTTTTTACTCTTGAAAATAAAGAAATAGAGAACGTGAAATTAAAAAAAAATTACATACGTTAATTATGTGTTTAAATAGGAAAATTCGATGGATTCTAATTTATTGTTTTCTATCGTACTAATGACATAAGGAAACATAGTTTCTTTAATTAATTATAAAGTTTTAATAATTTATAAAATTTAAAGTGACCGATCACTTATTTAATTTAAATAAGGTTAAGTTAGTTCTCTAATATCAGTATAACAACATTTTCGCATCGCAAATAACTATAGTAAAATATGTACAAGTTTAGAACTAAGATAAATATGTTCAAGTCTCTAAATTTAAATGCCACTCACTTTAAATATGAATTTGAGCACCCAATTTTATATTAAAATACTATCGTTCTTTTTTAGTTCACCATATTTTTTAATTTACGGGAATTGAAGATTGTGTGTTATTTTATAGAGTACTATCAGCGTCTATCTATTATTACAATACCAATAATTATTGCATCTATCTTGACGTCAATTATTATCTCAAATTCATTCTTATTCTACATTCTGTACACTTATTAATAATAGACGCAGAACACACGTGAATCGCATGTACACAGACTAGTTCTTATAAAAGAAGATATTGTTCCACATTGTTCATTGTTCTCTAAAGGTTTTGGTGTTGAACAAAGTAATTTTCTACAAAGGTATTATTAGTTCTCTTTATTGTTTCCGTTTTTCCTAATTGAGTGAGTTCCCGTTTTTCGTAATTGAGTAAGTTCCCATTTTTCATAATTGAGTAATGCTTTAGATTCATGTATATGAACTAGAGAGGAAAAAAAAATGACACCTTAACTTATATTATAATTATTTTTTGTTTCGTACTTCTTTATTTTTCGGCGTAGTTTTTAGTTTTACATATCAAAGTCTTTTACATTGAAGCAGTATTGTGTTTCAATTGTATAGCTTTAGAGATTAATGGTTTATGTTATTTCAACTAATGTTAGTGTAACAATAATAATTTTCAGTTATTACATAATATTTTACAACTTTTACTTGTATATTGCAGGTATTTCGCGTAGTGTAATGGAATCGAATTTGGAAAAATAATGTGTCCCATTAAATAACCTTAAATTTTATGATGTTGAATAGGTAATTAAGGTATTGGTTTGTGATAACCCAAAGGGGGTCATCACCTATTTTCTTATTTATTTCGTGCTTTCCAGGTCTTGAAAACCTTATTTTTAGTCGCTTCTATTTACGTGCGCACTCCGAGCGCGAAGCCGGAAAGCCTAAATCTGAAATTCTGTAAAAAATGCTAAAATTTAGTATTTAAAATGAATAACTTTGGCTTTGGTCAATATTTTAGGTAAACGGACCCGGACCCGGACCCGTAATTTGACGGTCCTGGAGGGTTCGTAGAAAAATATGGGACTCAGACGTATGCCCGGAATCGAATTTCGAAGTCCCAAGCCCGAGAAATGAATTTTTGAGTAAAATAATTTTTCTGAAATTATTAAGGAATATTTAAATGAAAATCGATTAGAACGTGTTGGTATCGGGCCTGTATTTTAGATCCGGCACCCGGTATAGGTCTTATATGTGATTTAAGATATTTTTGTAAAATTTGGTTGAAATCGGGCGTCGTTTGACGTGTTTCGGATTATAAGTTCTAAATTTGAAAGTTTATGAAGTTTGAAGAAAAACTATTTATTTTGAGGTTTGATTCATTGTTTTTGATGTTATCTTGGTGATTTGATCGCACGGTTAAGTTCGTAGGATGTTGATGAGTTAGTGTATGTACTTGGTTAGGAGCCTCGAGGGCTCGGGAGTGATTCGGAGGTGTTTCAGAGTGGTTTCAAAGTTAGAAAAAATTGCAGAAAATGGCTTCAGCAGTTGCAGGTCCCTTTGTTCTTCGCGTTCGCGACGCCTTTTCCGCGTTCGCGGCGCTTTATGTTTTCCTTCAACGCGTTCGCATCAATCCCCATGCGATCGCGTAGTGTTATTTGACCCTGAGGGCTTAGCTTTTCCTCTTCGCGATCGCATACATTTGACCGCGTTCGCGTAGTTTGCCAGATTCCTTTATTACGTTCGCGTAATAGCCCACTCGTTCGCGTAGAACAAATCCTGGACCCCTTCAGCCTTTCTCTTCGCGTTCGCACTCTCCCTATCGCGAACGCGATGGTTTGTCAAGTCTACCCTTCGCGAACGTGACATTTTTCACACGAACGCGAAGGGCAATTTTGCCCAGTTATTTAAAATGTCCAAAACAAAACAGTGACGGAAATTTTTCATCAAACACATGAACTCCTTCTTCTCTAAGGTTCTAGGGTGACTTTTAGAGCATTTCTTCACCAAAAATTCTTGTGTTAGTAAATCTTAACTTCTTTTCTTCATTTTCCATCGATATTTGTTGAATCCCTAAGCCTAAAATATGTACTTTAGGGTAGAAATTGGGGGAAATGGGCAGAGTTATGGTTTTTTACTTTTTCTTGATTTAGACCTCGTTTTGGGGTCAAATTTGAGAACGAATTATGTATTCGGGCTCGTGGTTGAATGGGGGATATGATTTTGGTCCGAACCTCGTATTTTAACCAAGCGGCCCGGGGGCGATTTTGAAATTTTTGGAAAGAAAGCTTGGATATCTATAATTAGATATTGGGTTTGATTTGTTTAGCATATATTAATATTATGAAGTCATTATTGTATATATTCGATTGAGTTGGAGCCGAATTCGAGAGGAAAAACGGTTGTTGTGGATTGATTTGGCCGTGGAAGTTGAGGTAAATGTTTGGTTTAACCCTAGCTTAAGGGAATATGAGTTGAGTCTTGTTTGCTACTTGCTAATTGACCGAGTACGATGTACAGGCATGGTGATGAGTATCTATACATTGGTATCTAGCATGACCGTGAGTCCTTATTCGTGGATAGTTGGTTATTGTTATGCCTTCCATGCTTAATTGATGACTTCCATATGTTGTAAAGGCCTTGTGATAGAAATTGTGATCTTGGAACTTCGTGGAGCCTTGGCTCGACTCGAAATACAAATTGTGAAGGTGTATGAGATAAGTAACTCCTTGGAGCTTGGGCTCAAGTGATATTGTGAAATACGAGATGAAGGTGAAAGAAAGAGAAGGGTTAATTATTTATTCCCATACCGGGACGTTGTGGTTATTGATGTAGTACCCTTATCGGGGCTTCCATTCTTGTTTTATTATTTCCCTTTCCCTTGTTGTGATTGTTGATTGGGTGAGAAAGAGTGTTAAAGCACGAAGGGTGATGTCGTGCAATGAATGATATTTGTGGATCGGGTTGCGCGCCACAACAATGTTAAATGATATTTATGGATCGGGTTGCACGCCGCAACAATGATATTTATGGATCGGGTTGCATGCCGCAATAATGATATTTATGGATCGGGTTGCACGCCGCAATAGTGTTATTATATATTGGGATCGGGTTGCGTGCTGCAAGAATTATTGATACAAGTGTGTTTATTTGGGTATTTGTTTCTTGTCCGCTGTAAATTCCAAACCGCCCTTAGAATGTTATTCTGGATTTACTATTAATGCTGTTATCTCCCCACAACATGCTCCCCCTCCCATTATATTTACTTGTCTTGTATTTTCGATTCCGCTGTATATATATAATTGTACAAGTTTATATGGTAGTCCAGTCTAGCCTGGTCACTTCTTCGCCGGGGTTAGGCTAGACACTTACCAGCACATGGGGTCAGTTGTGCTGATGCTACACTCTATGCTATTTGCACAGGTCCAGGTCTCGAGCAGCAGCAGCAGCAGCAGCAGTATTAGTGCGGCAGCAGGCCTTCAGTCCAGTGAGACCCGAGGTAGCTTTGCAGGCGTCCGCAGACCCGGCGTCTCCCTTATTCTCTCTTTTTAGTCTGTTGCCTCCTCGTATTCGAGACAAATAGCTTATGTGTTCTTTCAGATATTTGTATTTAGTATTTCTTAGTAGTTCATGAGTATTGTGACACCATTCTTAGGTAGAGACTTATATTGACTATTCCGCATTTTGATTCAGTTTCTATAATTAAGACTTCCACTACTGTTTAATTTTGTTGTTTTTCTTATATTGTTGCCATGAATTGTTAAAAAGGGGCCATGTTGTAAACGAAAAGTAACTAAATTTGGCTTGCCTAGATTCTACGAGTAGGCGCAATCATGACTCCCGAGGGTGGGAAATCTGGGTCGTGACAAGTTGGTATCAGAGCACTAGGTTACATAGGTTTCACAACTCACGGACAAACTTAGTAGAGTATGAGGGATCGGTACGGAGACGTTTGTATTTATCCCCCAGAGGCTACAGAGTTAGGAAAAGTTTCACATTTGTTCTTTCTTGTTGTGCGATTTGGTTTCTCAATGCTGATTGAATTTCTACTCTGTTCTTTCGCAGATGGCGAGAACACGCGCTTCCTCATCTTCCAATCAGCAGTCTGAGCCCCACTCAACTCCCGCTAGGGGCAGAGGACGAGGCCGTGCTAGAGGCTGAGGTAGGGGCAGAGCTCAGCCCCGAGCAACAGCACCAGTGGCAGAGCCTCAGGTTGAGTTTGATGAGGAGTGTTTGGCCCCAGCCGCAGGAGTTCTGGTAGGCCCAGCTGAAATCCCAGAGGGGTTTATTGCTACCCAGTTCTTTAGGACACTCTAGTCCGATTGGTAGGCCTCATGGAGAGTATTACCCGTGTAACGACCTGATCGGATATTTTGAGTCCTAGCGTTCTGTTCAACAGTCTGAGGCCATGAACAACTTCATTTCATGTATTATGACCTGTACGCGTGGTCGGAATTAAATTTCGGGAAGTTCAGAGTTGATTTGGAAAGAGAATTCTTATTTCGGAAGCTTAAAGTTAAAAGAATGAACTAGGATTGGAATTTTGAGTGAACGACCTCGGAATCAGGATCTGAAGGTTCCAGCAGGTTTGTATGATGATTTCGGACTTGGACGTATGCCCGATTCGGGTTTTGGATAACCCGGGAGCGTTTTGGTATCTATTGTGGAAGTTAGCATGTTAGAAGAAATTTTATAAGTTTGACTTGAAGTGTATTTCAGTGTATTTCAGTGTTATCGATGTCTGTTTGAGATTCCGAGACTGTGAATAACTCTGTATGGTGATTTTGGAGTTGGGGGTCAATCAGAAGTGAATTTGGAGGTCCGTAGGTCATTTTCGTGCCATTTGGCTAAAGATAAAATTTGAAGGTTTTTGAGAAGTTTGACCGTAGGTGGAATTTTTGATATCGGGGTCAAAATCCAATTTTGAAAGTTGGAATAGGTCCGTAATGTCGAATATGACTTGTGTGCAAAATTTGAGGTCCATCGGACGTGATTTGATAGGTTTAAACATCGGAAATAGAAGTTTAAAATTTTGAAGTTCATTAAGTTTGGATTGGAGGTCGATTCATGATTTTAGCGTTGTTTGATGTGATTTGAGGCCATGAGCGAGTCCATAATTTGTTGTGGGATTGGTTGGTATGTTTGGTTGGGGTCCCGAGGGCCTCGGGTGGATTCCGGATGGTTAACGGATCAAATTTGGAATTTGAAAGAGGCTTGAAGGATTTGGTTGCTAGTATTTTTGCTTCTGCGGCCCCGCAAAAGCGGAAAGGCGGCCGTAGAAGTGGATTTGGGCTAAGAAGAGAAGGGACCACAGATACGGACATGTTTCCGCAGATGCGGGACCGCACCTGTGGTAGAGTGGTTGCAGATGCGGAATGAGGGGCAGCTAGAGCGGACCGCAGATGCGGTCAATGTTCCGCAGAAGCGGGAACGCATCTGCGGAGGTGCTGTCGCAGAAGCGAAAAGGGGGAGGCCCAGGGGAGACCGCAGATGCGGCATTGTAATAGCACCTGCGGAACCGCAGAAGCGGTCAAGAAACCGCAGGTGCGGAAATAGCTGGAGGCAGAGGGGTTGTTTTAAAATCGGGACTTGACCATTTCTCTCATGTTTTTCATGGCTTGGGTGATTTTTGGGGAGCTTCAAGAGAGGGTTTTCATCATCAACGATAAGGTAAATTATCCCCACCTATTTTGAGTTAAATACATCAATTATGTGTGGATTTAAGCATGAATTGTATAGAAAAACTTGGGGTTTTGAGGGAAAAACCTAGAAATTATATTCTTGGAATTTTACCACGATATTGAGTATGGAATTTAGTGAAAACTATATTTTTGAGTTCCTAAGGTCATGGGTAACCTTTACCTTTGAAAAACTTTGGATTTTCGGGCAGTGGGCCCGAGGGCATTTTGGTCAACTTTTCAATCGGAGTTAGGAATTGCTATAAATTAGATTTTAATGAATAATTGAGTATATATTAATGGATTTGCGTAACCGTTGACTAGTTTTGGAGCGTGGTGCATCAATTAGAGTCTTCGGAAGGGCGTGGAGTGCTGGTTTGGATCTTCGGAGCGAGGTGAGTCTCCTTTCTAACCTTGTAAGAGGAAAATGTCCCCATAGGTGTAATAATTGATTATGTGCTCCTACTTGCGAGGGCTACGTACGTAAGAGGTGACGAGAGTCCTTGCGTAGCTACTATTATGCTATTGTCCGGGTAGTTAGGACCCAAAAATATGTTATACTTGGATTATTTATGTACCCATTGATAGCTTAAATTGCTTAAATCACCTTGGATTAGTAAATGAATTTTAAAAGAGATTTAAGCAATTTAAGCTATCAATGGGTACATAAATAATCCAAGTATAACATGTTTTTGGGTCCTAACTACCCGGACAATAGCATGTATCTTTATGTGTACCTGCGTCGCATGCATGATTCGCGAGCAGGGTATGTGTTTATTTATGGAACGAGCCGAACGCATCGACAGAATAAATAGATGTATCTATAGGCTCGCCGTCAACCTTTGGCAAGTGCACAGTTTATTTCTGTTGGATCGGGTCGTTGCCTCGGTGTGATTTGCACATGTTATATTGTCGCTTGAGAATTTTAAATGTGAAATTTGCCCTTCGTGGCTTGATATAAATTGATAAGATAATGAAAAGTAAACCTTGAAAATCCTTGATTACTTGTTGAAGGTGTTTACCTATTTTCTGGCTTCGTGAATTAGAACTGCTATATAAATCCATGATTTCCTAACATTTTTAGTATATTGTCAATAGACCTCTAGTAAGTGTCAAAGTTGACCATATCGTCTCTACTTCTTTGAGATTAGACGGGATACTCATTGAGTACACGCTGTTTATGTACTCATACTACACTTCTATGCATTTATGTTGCATAGGTATATGTAACCCTAGTGGCCTTCTAGGTGTAGCCGCGCGGATGATTCTGGGACTAGGTGAGTTGCATTATTCGAGGCGACTCGCAGCTAGTGTAGTCCCTTTCAGTATATTGTATTTATTTCTTGTCCACTGTATTTCGGACGGATGTTGTATTTTATTTCCTTATCTGTAGCTGCTCACGCACTTGTGACACCGGGTTCTTGGAGGATCTTGGATTATTCAATATCAAGTCTTCTATCGACTTTATGTTCATTTGTAAAATTGTTATAATCTAATATTTAACGTATAAGAACAACGATTTCTGCAAATACTAAAACTGGAATTTAATTAGGCATTCTCGCTTGGCTTGCCTGACAGTGGTGTCCGGCGCCACCATGACCCTTAGTAGATTTTGGGTCGTGACAACCCGAGCAGGATTGCTTCCTGTAGCATCAGCCACTTCTCAGGCTGGTGGAGGAGCTCAGACTTCTGCTGTAATGACCTGACTGGTCGTTTTGCATTTTAGAACGCCGTTCCCTTAAATAAAACTTCCCGCACTTGTTTTAACTAATTTATGACTTGCAGGGATGGGTGGTTCGGAAGTTAGAAGAGTTTTGAGCATGAATATGTTCAATTGCTTCTTTAAGTCTTTTTTAAAAAAGGCCAAGTTTGACTTCAGTCAACTTTCTTAGGAAACGGACCCGGATTCGTGATTTGACGATCCCGGAGGGTCCGTGGGACTTGGGCGTATGCCCGGAATTGAATTCTGAGGTCCCTAGCCCGAGTAGTGCATTTTTCTGTGAAATTGTTTATTTGAAGTTTTAAGGAAGTAAACTAAGTAATCATTGATTTCCTAGGTATCGGGCTCGAATTTTAGTTCCGAAACTTGGTACAGGTCCGAAATATCAGTTAAGACTTACCTATAAAATTTGGCATCAATCCGAGTAGTTTAAGGGCATTTTGACCCGTTAGAAGGAAATTTAGAACTTGAAGGTTCAATGATTTGAATCATTTGGTTTTGGGGTTGATTCCTTGATTTAGCATTGTTTTAAGCATTTCGAGCATTCGAGTGGGTGTGCCTCGTGATTTCAGACTTGTCGGTATGTTCGGGCGGGGCTCGGGAGCCCCGAGCGTCAAATGGTCGAGGGTCGAGTGAAGTTAGAAACTTAGAAAAGGCCTGAGATCTGCTGCTTCTATCATAACCGCTTCTGCGGCTCTTGGACCGCAGAAGCGGTCTATTTACCACAGAAGCGAAAGGGGGTCAGGCCCTTGAAAATTGCAGAAGCGGCCCAGGGACCGCAGAAGTGGTTCTGCTCCTGCGACCCCTAGACCGCAGAATTGGTCCGGCCAAATTTTCCCAGTTCCGCAGAAGTGGCTCCCATTTCGCAGATGCGGGACCGCAGAAGCGGAAATCCCTGGCTGTGGACTTCATTTAATTCGAGCTGAAGCTCATTTATTCCACACTTCTCACAACACTTAGGCGATTTTGGTGAATCCAAAGTGGGGGTTTCAATACAACATTTCAAGGTAATTAATCCCCACTCACTTTTAGTTCAAATACATAAACATTAGGTAGATTTAACACTAAAAATTTGGTAAAATCAAGGGGTTAGAGCTAGACTTAGGGTTTAATAAAAACTAAGATTTAATCATGTAATGAACGAGAAATCATATATTTGTGCTCCTTAGGTGATAGAGAACAACTTTCTTCGAAAAATCTCGAAATCTAGGCACGTGGGCCCAGTGTCGGAATTTAGGAAACTTGTGTTAATGGTTAGGAAATTGCTTAAATAGCTAGAATTCAACCTTGTAAGTCTTTATTGACTAGTTCTTACGTTGTTTGAATAGTTTGTGCTCGTTCGGCTTCGCGTTGAGGGTGTTGGGCTTGTTCTTGATATTGGAAGTATGCTTCGGAGCGAGGTGAGTCTCTTTTCTAACCTCGTGAGAGCAACAGCTGTATGCCAAGTTCTCCAAGTGTGAGCTTTAGCTAGAGTCAGTGGAATTCTTAGGGCATATAGTGTCAGGAGAGGGTATTAAAGTGGATCCTAAGAAGATTGAGGGAGTTCAGAGTTGGCCACGTCCTACTTCAGTGACTGAGATCAGGAGTTTCCTGGGGTTAGTAGGTTACTACCGATGATTTGTGCAGGGCTTTTCATCTATTGCATCACCTTTGACCAGACTGACCCAGAAGGGTGCCCCATTTCGTTGGTCCAATGAGTGCGAGGAGAGCTTCCAGAAGCTCAAGACTACTTTGACTACAGCACTGGTACTTGTATTGCCTTCCGATTCGGGGACGTATACTGTATATTGTGACGCTTCTCGCGTTGGCTTGGGATGTGTGTTGATGCAGGAGGGGCGAGTTATTGCATATGCTTCATGTCAGCTAAAGATCCATGAGAAAAATTACCCTGTGCACGATCTAGAGTTGGAGGCGATTGTTCATGCTCTTAAGATATGGAGGCATTATTTATATGGAGTGTCGTGTGAGGTTTATACAGACTATCGCAGCTTGCAGCATTTGTTCAAGCAGAGGGATCTTAATTTGAGGCAGTGCAGGTGGCTTGAGTTACTAAAGGATTATGACATTGCCATCTTTTATCATCCAGGTAAGGCGAATGTGGTCGCGGATGCCTTGAGAAGAAAGGCGGAGAGTATGGGCAGCTTGGCATTCATTCTTGCTGAGATGAGACAATTAGATTTGGACATCAAGTCGTTAGCTAACAGACTTGTGAGGTTGGACATTTCAGAGCCCAGCCGAGTTCTAGCATGGGTAGTTGCTCAGTCTTCGTTATTGGGGCTGATTAAGGCCCGACAGTTCGATGATCCATATTTGGCGGTTCTCAGAGAAACGGTACTTCAGGGAGGTGCCAAGGAGATTTCTATCGGTGAGGATGGTGTGTTACGGCTTAAGGGCCATGTATGTGTTCCAAATGTTGATGGCTTGAGGGAGAGGATTCTAGAGGAGGCCCATAGTTCGAGGTACTCCATTCATCCGGGTGCCGCGAAGAAGTATCGTAACTTGAGACAGCATTTCTGGTGGCGGAGGATGAAGAAGGACATTGTAGAGTATGTAGCTAAATGTTTGAATTGCCAGCAGGTCAAGTGTGAGCACCAGAGGCCAGGTGGCTACTTCAACGGATGCCTATTCCGAAATGGAAATAGGAGCGCATCACCATGGATTTCGTGGTTGGGTTGCCGCGGACTTTACGGAAGGTTGATTCAGTGTAGGTTATTGTGGATAGGTTGACCAAGTCGGCCCACTTCATTCCAGTGGCGACCACTTATTCAGTGGCGAGGTATGCTCAGATTTACATTCGGGAGATAGTCAGGTTGCACGGTGTGCCGGTTTCCATCATATCAGACAGAGGCCTTCAGTTCACTTCCCATTTTTGGAGAGCTGTTCAGAGTGAGTTTGGGACCCACGTAGAGCTTAGCACGACATTTCATCCTCAGATCGACGGGCAGTCGGAGCGGACAGTTCAGATTTTAGAGGATATGCTTAGAGCATGTGTGATCGACTTTGGAGGGCAGTGGGATCAGTTCTTGCCCTTGGCAGAGTTTGCATACAATAATAGCTATCAGTCCAGTATCGAGATGGCCCCGTATGAGGCATTGTATGGTCGGCATTGTCTTTCTCCTATTGGGTGGTTTGAGCCCGGTGAGGCTAGGTTACTTGGCACAGATTTGGTACGGGATGCCTTGGATAAGGTAAAGTTGATTCAGGAGAGGCTCCGCACAGCTCAGTCCAGGCAGAAGAGTTACGCAGATCAGAAGGCACGTGATGTATCATTCACGATTTGCGAGAAGGTTCTCTTGAAAGTCTCGCCAATGAAGGGCATTATGAGGTTTGGAAAGAAGGGCAAGCTAAGACCAAGGTTTATTGGCCCCTTTGAGGTGTTGAGGCGAGTTGGAGAGGTTGCCTATGAGCTTGTTTTGCCCTCTAGTTTATCTAGAGTTCATACAGTTTTCCATGTATCGATGCTTCGGAAGTATCATGCCGACTACTCACATATGTTAGATTTCAGTACCATTCAGTTAGATGAGAGCTTGGGCTATGAGGAGCAGCCAGTTGCCATTGTTGACAGACAGGATCGCCAGTTGAGGTCCAAGAGGATTTTTGCGGTAAGGGTCCTGTGGAGGGGCCAAACAGTTGAGGAGGCGACCTGGGAGTCCGAGGAGGACATGCGGAGCTGATATCCTCACTTATTCAGCAGTCCAGATACTTTTCTATGTCTGTTCGAGGATGAACGTTTGTTTAAGAGATGGAGAATGTAATGACCCAATAGGTCGTTTTGCGTTTTAGAACCCCGTTCCCTTAAATAAAACTTCCCTCACTTGCTTTAACTAATTTACGACTTGCGGGGACGGGTGGTTCGGAAATTAGAAGAGTTTTGAGCATGAATATATTCAATTGCTTCATTAAGTCTTTTTAAAAAATGCCAAATTTGACTTCTATCAACTTTCTTGGGGAACGGACCTAGATTCATGATTTGACGATCCCGGAGGGTCCGTGGGAAAATATGGGACTTGGGCGTATACCCGAAATCGAATTCCAAGGTCCCTAGCCCGAGTAGTGAATTTTTCTATGAAATTGTTAATTTGAAGTTTTAAGGAAATAAATAAACGAAGTAGTCATTGATTTCCTACGTATCGGGCTCGGATTTTAGTTTCGAAACTTGGTACCTGTCCAAAATATCAGTTAAGACTTACCTGTAAAATTTGGTGTCAATTCGAGTAGTTTAAGGGCGTTTTGACCCGTTAGAAGGAAATTTAGAACTTGAAGGTTCAATGATTTGAATCATTTGGTTTTGGGGTTGATTCCTTGATTTAACATTGTTTTAAGCATTTTGAGGGTTCTAGTGGGTCCGCCTCGTGATTTCAGACTTGTCGGTATGTTCGGGCGGGGCTCGGGAGTCCCGAGCGTCAAATGGTCGAGGGTCGAGTGAATTTAGAAACTTAGAAAAGGCCTGAGATCTGCTGCTTCTGTCATAACCGCTTCTGCGGCTCTTGGACTGCAGAAGCAGTCTATTTACCGAAGAAGTGAAAGGGGGTTAGGCCCTGAAAAATCGCAAAAGCGGCCCAGGGACCGCAGAAGCGGTTCCGCTCCTGCGATACCTAGACCGCAGAAGCGGTCCGGCCCAATTTTCCCAGTTCCGCAGAAACGGCTCCCATTTCGCAGATACGGCACCGCAGAACCAGTCCCCTTTAGCCGCAGAAGTAGAAATCACTGGCAGTGGACTTCATTTAATTCGAGCTCAAGCTCATTTATTCCACACTTCTCACAACACTTAGGCGATTTTGGTGAATCCAAAAGAGGGGGTTTCAATACAGCATTTCAAGGTAAGTAATCCCCACTCACTTTTAGTTCAAATACATAAATATTAGGTAGATTTAACACTAAAAATTTGGTAAAATCAAGGGGTTAGAGCTAGACATAGGGTTTAATAAAAACTAAGATATAATCATGTAATTTTCCATTTAATGAACTAGAAATCATATATTTGTGCTCCTTAGGTGATAAACAACTTTCTTCGAAAAATCTCGAAATCCGGGCACGTGGGCCCGGTGTCGGAATTTAGGAAACTTGTGTTAATGGTTAGGAAATTGCTTAAATAGCTAGAATTCAACCGTGTAAGTCTTTATTGACTAGTTATTACGTTGTTTAATTAGTTTGTGCTCTTTCGGCTTCGCGTTGAGGGTGTTGGGCTTGTTCTTGATATTGGAAGTGTGCTTCGGAGCGAGGTGAGTCTCCTTTCTGACCTCGTAAGAGGGAATTTTCCCCTTAAGACAAATAAATGATAATTTGCTATTGAATGAGGGGGCTATGTACGCGCTAGGTGACGAGGGTCCGTGCGTAGCTACTATGATACTAAATGTTTGGGTAGTTTAGGACCCACATCATGCCTAATATGAGATATCCTCTATGTGAATTATCGATATGATCTTATATGATATGCTAGAGACTAGGGAGGTATGAAAAGTGAACATATGAATATTGTTGAACCTTGTAAGCATTCCCTTGTGTATAAATGAGCCTTGTGTGCATTCTTGATATTTCCTTGATATTTGTGGATCGGGCCGATCGCCACGGTGAAATAGACGCATCTATGGTTCAGGCCATTCGACCCTCGGCAGTGCACAATTTATATTCTATTGGAGCGGGCCGTCGACCTCGGCATGATTGTGCATGATATATGTACTTAAGCTTAGCCATTTCATAATTTATTTCTGAGAATGTGAAAGAAGGGGAACGATAAAAGAAATATGATTAAAAGCATGAATTTGACTTCCATTGTAACTGTTGTTTAATTGCATTATCCATGCTTTATATTGTACATCATTATTATGATATTATCTTGACCTAGTAGGTATCAAGTCGACCTCTCGTCTCTACTTATTCAAGATTAGACGGGATACTTACTGGGTACATATTGTTTATGTACTCATGCTACACTTCTGTACTTAAATGTACAGGGTCTGAGGCTGATTCATCTGGTTATCGATCTGGTGCGCGCCAGTGAGCTGCGGCAGTGACTTCTACGGTGAGCTACTTCCCTTCCTACGCCACTCAGCAGCCGGATGGAGTCTTCTTTTGTATTTTTGCTGTCTTTCCTTATTTCAGACAGTAGGATAGGGTTGTTATTGTATATTCTACTAGATGCCCGTACTTGTGACACCAGGTCTTGGCACACATAGTGGTAGATATTTATTTTGGGGTTGTATAACAATTTTTGTTACATTATTGGTCTTTACTGGTCTTGACTTTAAATTTGAAAAATCCATTATAATTGTTTTTGGTAAAGGTAAAATGAGAACTTAAATCACAAATTCCGCAGTCGGCTGGCCTGACAACGGTGTCGGGCGCCATAATGACCTGTTAGGGAAAATGGGTCATGACACCTATTACACATACTCCAGAGCAGGTAGCTCCCCAGGTTCAGATGCCAGTGGTTCAACCAGCTATGGAAGTTCAGTCGGGGTAGTTGCTCAGACCGGCGATGGTGCGACTATGTCCGCAGATGCTTTTTGGAGGCTGGACAGGTTTACCAAGCTCTTTACTACTACATTCAGTGGTGCTTCCTCTAAGGACCCCCAGGATTTTTTATATAGCTGCCACGAGGTTCTTCGGAACATGGGCATTGTTGAGTCCAATGGAATTGATTTTGCTGCATTTTGCCTATCTGGATCCACCAAGACTTGGTTGAGGGATTTCTGTTTAGCTAGACCAGTAGGGTCACCGTCTTTGACTTGGGATCTGTTTTCAGAGTTGTTCCTAGAGAAGTTTCTCCCCGTTACTCGGAGGGATGCTTATCGGAGGTAGTTTGAGCACCTCCAGTAGGGTTCTATGACGGTCACTCAGTATGAGACCAACTTCATCGATCTAGCTCGCCATGCTCTTGTCATACTTCCCACTGAGAGAGAGAGGGTGAGGAGATGTATTGATGGTTTGATTCTGTCGATTTGTCTCCACATGGCTAGGGAGACTGGAAGTGAGATCAACTTTCAGGAGGCAGCCTATATGGCCCACCGAGTTGAGATGGTCCTGTCACAGGAGGTGGTCACGGGGAGACAAAAGAGCCCGTCATTCCGGTAGATTAAGTAGTACCTCGTCTGGAGGTAGAGATTCATATGGTAGAGACCATCCTCCTAGGCCCTTTCAGTTGGACCTTCAGGTTTCTCACGGTATATCAGGTGGCCGTGGTTCTCAAGCACACTATTCTGATCAGCAGTCATTCAGTGCACCGCCAGCTCCTATCAGCGCACCGCCACTTCAGAGTTTTCGTGGAGGTCATTCAGGTCGCTAGGGCCAGGCACAGTTTCCTCAACCACAGCATTCGGAGGGATATTATGAGTGTGGTGAGTATGGTCACATCAGGAGGGCTTGCCCGAGATTAAGGGGTACTCAATCGCTGCAGCAGGGTCCCCGTCCTATTATTCAGGCACCAGATGCCCCACAGCCAGCCAGAGGTGGAGGTAGAGGTCATAGAGGTGGAGGTAGAGGTCATAGAGGTGGAGGTAAAGGTCATAGAGGTGGAGCTCAAATTGCCAGTGGCGGAGGTCAGATAGCAGCAGATCGACCTAGGGTTACGTCTCAGGGTAGTGGGGCCCAGCCCCGTTGTTATGCTCTTCAGGACAGGCCTGAGGCTGAGGCTTCAGATGCAGTCATCACAGGTACGGTTCTGGTTTGTGATCGAGATGCTTTGGTACTATTTGATCCATGGTCTACGTATTCATATGTTTCATCTTATTTCGCACCATGCTTGGTCATGCCTAGTGATGCTTTGGTTATTCATGTATATATGTCAACACCGGTGGGTGACTCTATCATGGTTAACCGAGTTCATCGTTCGTGTGTTGTAGTGATTGGGGGTCTGGAGACCCGTGTAGACTTGTTGCTCTTAGATATGGTTGACTTCAATATCATATTGGGTATGGATTGGCTATCACCCTATCATCCTATCTTGGACTGCCATGCCAAGACTGTGACCTTAGCATTGCCGGATATGCCTCGTTTAGAGTAGAGAGTCACTCCAGATTATTCTACCTGCAGCGTCATTTCGTACGTGAAGGCTCGACGCATGGTCGAGAAGAGGTGTCTGGCCTATTTATCCTATGTTCGTGATTCCAGTGCTGAGGTTCCTCATACAGATTTTGTACATATTGTCCAGGAGTTTCCAGATATTTTCCCTTCACACCTACCGGGTATGCCACCCGATAGGAACATTGATTTCTGTATTGATTTGACTCCGGGCACCCAGCCTATTTCTATCCTGCCATATCGTATGGCCCCACTAGAGCTGAAGGAGTTAAAGGACCAGTTGCATGATTTGCTAGAGAAGAGTTTCATTAGACCTAGTGTTTCACATTGGGGCGCGCCAGTGTTATTTGTCAAGAAGAAGGACGGATCGATGAGGATGTGCATAGATTACCGGCAATTGAACAAAGTAACGATTAAGAATAAGTATCCACTACTGAGGATTGATGATTTGTTCGACCAACTTCAAGGTGCCAGGGTATTCTCCAAGATTGACTTGCGATATGGCTACCATCAGTTGAGGATTAGGGCATCCGATGTCCCTAAGATAACTTTTCGAACTCAGTATGTGCATTATGAGTTCTTGGTCATGCCATTTGGGTTGACCAATGCCCCAGAAACATTCATGGAATTGATGTACCGAGTGTTCAGGCCATATTTGGACATGTTCATGATAGTCTTCATTGATTATATTTTGGTCTACTCCTGCAGCCAGGAGGAGCATGAGCAGCACCTTAGAGTGGTTCTTCAGACTCTGAGGGATAGTCAGTTATATGCCAAGTTCTCCAAATACAAGTTCTGGCTGAGTTCAGTAGCATTTCTGGGTCACGTTGTATCAGCAGAGGGTATTCAGGTGGACCCGAAGAAGATTGAGGCAGTCAAGAACTAGCCTAGACCAGCATCAGCTACGGAAATTCGGAGTTTCTTGGGATTGGCAGGCTACTATTGTCGATTTGTGGAGGGGTTTTCGTCTATTGTAGCCCCGATGACCAGGTTGACCTAGAAGGGTGCCTAGTTCAGATGGTCGAACGAGTGTGACGTGAGCTTTCAGAAGCTCAAGACAGCTCTGACTACTGCATCGGTGTTGGTTTTTCCCACAGGATCAGGTCCTTATACAGTCTATTGTGATATTTCCTGTATTGGGCTTGGTGTAGTGTTGATGCAGGTGGCAAGGTTATTGCCAATGCTTCGAGGCAGTTGAAAATTCATGAGAAGAACTATCCGGTGCATGATTTAGAGTTGGCAGCTATTGTTCACGCCTTGAAAATTTGGAGGCACTATTTGTATGGTGTGGCATGTGAGGTGTTCACTAACCACAAAAGTCTTCAGTACTTTTTCAAGCAGAAGGAGTTGAATTTGAGGCAGAGGAGATGGTTGGAGTTGTTGAAACATTATGATGTCACCATTTTATATCATCTGGGGAAGGCCAATGTGGTGGCCGGCGCTTTGAGTAGGAAGTCAGCCAGTATGGGCAATCTTGCTTATATTCCAGTCAATCAGAGGCCGCTTGCTTTGGATGTTTAGTCCTTAGCCAATCATTTCGTGAGACTGGATGTTTCGGAGCCTAATCGTGTGTTGGCTTGCACAATCGCTCGTTTCTTTATTATTGGAGCGAATCCGTGATCGGCAGTTTGATGATCCCCATTTATGTGTAATTAGAGACACGATGCAGTGCGGAGGCGCCAGGCATGTTACCTTAGATGCGGATGGAGTTTTGAGATTGTAGGGGCGAGTATGTGTGCTTAATGTGGATGGACTTTGAGAATTGATATTGGAGGAGGCTCATAGTTCCTGGTACTCTATTCATTCGGGCGCCGCAAAGATGTATCAGGATTTACGAAAGCATTATTGGTGGCATAGGATGAAGAAGGATGTTGTAGCATATGTGGCTCGTTGTTTGAACTGTCAGCAAGTTAAGTACAAGCATCAGAGGCCTGGTGGTTTATTTCAAAGGATTGAGCTTCCCGAGTGGAAGTGGGAGAGGATCACTATGGACTTCGTTACCGGACTTCCGTTGACTCGGAAGAAGTTCGATGTAGTTTGGGTCATTATGGATAGGCTGACCAAATCAGCGCATTTTATTCTTGTGGCAGTCTCCTATTCATCCGAGAGATTAGCTGAGATTTATATCCGGAAGGTTGTTCTCCTTCATGGTGTGCCGGCATCTATCATTTTGGACCGGGGTACGCAGTTTACCTTGCGCTTCTGGAGAGCAGTTCAGCGAGAGTTGGGCGCAGGGGTTGATTTGAGCACAACATTTCAACCCTAGACGAATGGTCAGTCCGAGCGGACTATTCAGATTTTGGAGGATATACTTCGAGCTTATGTTATTGACTTTGGAGGTTCGTGGGATCAGTTCTTACCTTTAGCGGTGTTTGTCTACAACAACAGCTACCAGTCGAGCATCCAGATGGTCCTTACGAGGCCTTATATGGTAGAAGTGTCAGTATCCGGTAGGATGGTTTGAGCCGGGAGAGGCTCGGTTGATATGTACGGATTTGGTTCATGAGGCCTTGGATAAGGTCAAGATCATTCAGGATAGGCTTCGTTCGGCTCAGTCCAAGCAAAAGAGCTTTGCAGATCGCAAGGTTCGAGATGTAGCTTTCATGGTTGGTGAACGAGTATTGCTCCGAGTCTCGCCTATGAAGGGCGTGATGAGATTTGGGAAGAAGGGCAAGTTTAGCCCTAGGTTTATTAGTCCGTTTGAGATTCTCGATCGAGTGGGAGAGGTAGCTTATAGACTTACATTGCCGACCAGCTTATCAGCCGTGCATCCAGTTTTTCATGTATCCATGCTTCGGAGGTATCATGGAGATCCAACCAACGTGTTAGATTTCAGCACTGTCCAGTTGGACAAGGACTTGTCGTATGAGGAGGAGCCGGTAGCTATTCTAGACCGGCAGGTTCTTTAGTCGAGGTCCAAGAGTTTTCCCTCTATTCGTGTTCAGTAGAGAGGTCAGCCTCCTGAGGCATCGACCTGGGAGTCCGAGTCTGATATGCGGAGCCACTATCCCCACCTTTTCCCCGACTCAGGTACTTCTTTCTTTTGTCCATTCAAGGACGAACGGTTGTTTTAGAGGTGGAGAATGTGATGACCTAAAGGGGGTCATCACCTATTTTCCTATTTATTATATGCTTCCGAGGCCTTGAAAACCTTATTTTTAGTCGCCTCAATTTGCGTGCGCAGTCCGGTCGCGAAGCCGGAAAGCCTAAATGTGAAATTCTGTGAAAAATGCTAAAATTTGGTATTTAAAATGAATAAGTTTGATTTTGGTCAATATTTTGGGTAAACGGACCCGGACCCGTGATTTGACGGTCCCGGAGGGTCCGTAGAAAAATATGGGACTCGGGCATATGCCTGGAATTAAATTTTGAGGTCCCACGCCCGAGAAATAATTTATTTTGGAGTAAAATTATTTTTCTAAAATTATTAAGAAAAATTTAAATGAAAATCGATTATAACTTGTTGGTATCGGGCCCGTATTTTGGTTCCGACGCCCGGTACAGGACTTATATGTGATTTAAGATATTTCTGTGAAATTTGGTTGAAATCGGGCGTCGTTTGACATGTTTCGGACTATAAGTTCTAAATTTGAAAGTTTATGAAGTTTGAAGAAAAACTATTGATTTTAAGGTTTGATTCATTGTTTTTGATGTTACCTTGGCGATTTGATCATACGGTTAAGTTCGTAGGATGTTGTTGAGTTAGTGTATGTGTTTGGTTAGGAGCCCCGAGGGCTCGGGAGTGTTTCGGAGTGGTTTCAAACTTAGGAAAAAATACAGAAAATGGCTTCAGCAGTTGCAGGTCCCTTTGTTCTTCGCGTTCGTGACGCCTCTTCCACGTTCGCGGATCTTTATGTTTTCCTTCAACGCATTCGCATCAATCCCCATAGGATCACGTAGTGTTATTTGATCCTGAGGGTTATCCCACTTTTCCTCTTCGTAATCGCATACATTTGACCGCGTTCGCGTAGTTTGCCAGATTCCTTCATTGCGTTCGTGTGATAGCCCACGCGTTCGTGTAGAACAAATCCTGGACCCCTCCCCAGCCTTTCTCTTCGCGTTCGCACTCTAGCTATCGTGAACGCGATGGTTTGTCAATTCTACCCTTCGCGAATGCGACCTTCTTCACGCGAACGCGATGGGCAATTTTGCCCAGTTATTTAAAATGTCCAAAACAGAACAGTGATGGGAATTTTTCATCCAACACACGAACTCCTTCTTCTCTAAGGTTCTAGGGCTACTTTTAGAGTATTTCTTCAGCAAAACTTCTTGGGTTTGTAAATCTTAACTTGTTTTCTTCATTTTCCATCAATATTTATTGAATCCCTAAGCCTAAAACATGTAATTTAGGGTAGAAATTGGGGGAAATGGGTAGAGTTAGGGCTTTTTACTTTTTCTTGATTTAGACCTCATTCTGGGTCGAATTTGAGAACAAATTATATATTCAAGATCGTGAGTGAATGGGGGATTTGATTTTGGTCCGAACTTCGTGTTTTGACCAAGTGGGCCCGGGGCGATTTTGGAATTTTTGAAAAGAAAGCTTGGAAATCTATAATTAGACATTGGGTTTGATTTGTTTAGCATATATTAATATTATGAAGTCATTATTGTATAGATTCGATTGAGTTGGAGCCGAATTCGAGTGGGAAAGCGGTTGTTGTAGATTGATTTGGCCGTAGAAGTTGAGGTAAGTGTTTGGTTTAACCCTAGCTTGAGGAAAAAGGAGTTGAGTCTTGTTTGCTACTTTCTAATTGATCGTGTACAATGTAAGGCATGGTGACAAGTATCTATACATTGGTATCTAGCATGACCGTGAGTCCCTATTTGCGGATAGTTGGTTGTTGTTATGCCTTCCATGCTTAATTGATGACTTCCATATGTTGTAAAGGCCTTGTGATAGAAATTGTGATCTTGGAACTTCGTGGAGCCTTGGCTAGGCTCGAAATACAAATTGTGAAGGTGTATGAGATAAGTAACTCCTTGGAGCTTGGGCTCAAGTGATATTGTAAAATACGAGATGAAGGTGAAAGAAAGAGAAGGGTTAATGATTTATTCCCTTGCCGGGTTTTTATTTGTTTGTTTGTGTACCTTTGTCGGGGCTTCCATTCCTGTTTTATTATTTCCCTTGCTCTTGTTCTGATTGTTGATTGGGTGAAGAAGACTATTAAAGCACGAAGGGTGATGCCGTAAAATGAATGATATTTTGTGGATCGGATTGCGCGCCGCAACAATGTTGAATGATATTTATGGATCGGGTTGCATGTCATAACAATGAGAGTTATGGATCGGGTTGCACGCCGCAACAATGATATTTATGGATCGGGTTGCATGCCGCAACAGTGTTATTATATATTGAGATTGGGTTGTGCGCCACAATAATTATTGATACAAGTGTGTTTATTTGGGTATTTGTTTCTTGTCCGCTGTAAATTCCAAACTGCCCTTAGAATGTTATTCTGGATTTACTATTAGTGTTGTTATCTCCCCACAACATGCTCCCCCTCCCATAATATTTACTTATCTTGTATTTTCGATTCCGCAATATATATATATAATTGTACAAGTTTATGTGGTAGTCCAGTCTAGCCTCATCACTACTTCGCCGGGGTTAGGCTAGACACTTACCAGCACATGGGGTCGGTTGTGCTGATGCTACACTCTGTGCTATTTGCACAGGTTCAGGTCTCGAGCAGCAGCAGCAGCAGTATTAGTACGGGAGCAAACCTTCAGTCCATCGAGACCCAAGGTAGCCTTGCAGGCGTCCGCAGGCTCAGCGTCTCCATTATTCTCTCCTTTTATTCTGTTGCCTCCTTGTATTCGAGACAAACAGCATATGTGTTTTTTCAGACATTTTTATTTAGTATTTCATAGCAATTCGTGAATATTGTGACACCAGTCTTGGGTAGAGGCTTATATTTACTATTCCGCATTTTGATTCAGGTTCTATAATTAAGACTTCTGCTATTATTTAATTTCGTTATTTTTTTATATTGTTGCCATGAATTGTTAAAAAGGGGCCATGTTGTGAACAAAAGGTAACTAAATTTGGCTTGCCTAGCTTCTACGAGTAGGTTCCATCACGACTCCCGAGGGTGGAAAATCCGGATCGTGACATGATTATTCATAGAGAACCAATAATAAAATATAAGAACGACAAAGGAGAAGGTTTGTATTGGCATTTAACATTTGTTGAAGAAGAGGTAGGCTTATTTTAAATATTTATTTTGATATAATTTATTACTTATTTGTGTTATTTTTAATTAATCTAAAATTATTTTTATATAAATTTATAGGGGACAAAGATCCAGGCAGTACTGTTCAATAAATCTGTTGAAGATTGAAAAAATTTATTTCAATAAACACGTGGAGGATGCTAATTCTACCTATTTATCTGTGCACAGGTAGTTGGAAATATCTTTTAGCAATTATACTACAGTTATGGAATGCACCAACCACTTTTCCACCACAAAATTTTTGAATAATTTTCTATCTTTAGAAGTGGCAACACAATCCACCATTGGAACATTATTTGGTAATTTTCTTCTCGCAATCTTTTGATAATACATTGGATACTTTTATTTTATTGTATTTAAGTTTCACATTAATTCCTTTCAATAGTTACTTTGTAATTTACGTGTGATTTCTCTTTATACTTTTTATAGACGTAATCTGCATACCGATAAAAGCAAAGGGACCATCAATGGTGGGAGGAAAAAAGAGGCTCAAAATAATAGTTACAGATGAAACGTAAATAAAAATTGGTAAAGTTATTTAATATTTATATTAAGTAACTACAACAGATAAAATATTTACTTATTTCTTGCACAACTAATTCATATTTCAATTGTAAAATTTAGGCATGATTGTAAAACTATAACCATGTGGGGTGAGCTAGCTGAAAAATATGGTGAAGTTCTACAACAACTGATAGATGAGAAACCTGTCGTAGCATTTTGTGATGTAAAAGGGTCGATTTTTCAAGGTATTATATAAGAAGTTTTTATAAGCACTATTAATTCTTTATCAATTAAATTTATACTAAGCTTGATTTGTCTTTTGTGAGTAGGGGATTTTGGTATATATACGACTCATATTAGCAGTGTGTTAATGCACCCAACATTTCAAAGAGCAAAAAGATGCAAAATTGGTAAGATATGACATTATTTGTTGACTAAAAATGTTACTTCTTAAGATGCCAAATAATATTTGATAATCCATTAAATTCCATATTTACAAGCATGATGGTATGAAAGCGCAAAATAAAAATATTACTTTAATGACATCTAAGCTAATTAGAGAAGCCAAAGAAGTGAAGATCAAAGATATCATAAATGGTTCATCTGCAACTATGAAGGTAAGTTTTGTCAAATATATTAGAATGATTATACTCCTTTTGAACGTTATCAAGTATTCCATATTTAAGGAAGAATACTTAAATACATTAACACCAAACAGCCTTCCACCGCATAGGTTCGTTGTCAAGTTCACTATTCCTTATATATATTACTATCATATTTGTATATAACAGCCTCAAAAATTCTCACAACGCTATTATATCAAATTTGTAATGGCTTAGATTCTACCTCTCTAAATGATTAAAGGGTTCACATTGAATTAGGAACCATTACATATTTTTATTTTTATAAATTTCACTGTATGCCTTCTTCCTCTTTCACTCAGTCATAGTTCGTAATTCTTTAAAGGATAATAATTAAAAATACATGCTTCATGAAGATTCTAATTTATTTTGACAGCTAAATCCCTTTAGTTTTCTTTTACTTCGTGCACATTACTTTTTTCCTCCAGTTCTTTGTTTCTTTAATGGAAGAGATTATGATAATCTTAATAATTCAAAATTAATTTTCTCTTGCATACAGGTTGATTTTGAAGAAAAATACACCCATCATGTTGTTGAGAAATTTAGATCTGTCAAACGGCCTATGTATTGGTCAAGGATGGTATGTAAAGGTTTTGACAATAACGTCATACATGCAGAAATTATGATGGGTCAATGTACTTTCAAGCATGTGTTTATCCCCAGAATTCAGCTTTCACCTCCAAAAAATGAAGGATATCCTTTTAAGTTTGTCCGTAAATAATTTTCAGTACGCTTGTATTTTACAATGACAATAAATAAAGTACAAGGACAAACAATTTTGAATGTTGGATTGTATCTACCACAACATATTTTATCGCATGGGCAACTATATGTTGCACTTTCAAGAGGAATATCGATGTCCACAATGAAAGTTCTTATCATGACGGAGCAATCAAAGTGTCAGAATGGTATATACACAAAGAATATCGTCTACAAAGAAGTCTTAGGTAAAATATCATCACATTCCACATTTATAAACTATATGTGCATAATATTATGTCATAACTGACATGACTTAATTGATCATTTTTGCCAGTTCAGACTATGCTATCCAATTAGTTTGAGTTCCCATATTATATTAATATATGTGATAACATTTCTTCTCATTTTAAATTATGGCGGCTTTATATATGCATATATTTTAAGGGTTGTTTTATCATTAATATTTATCTTATTCATTTAATTTGGTGTTCCTTCATATAAAGAATTGAATAAATCATCACGTGTCAATATTAACGTGCAACGCACGTACATAATAACTAGTATTATATTAAAAGTACAAAGGCCCTAAGCGAAATGTCGTTCACCTTTTTTACCCTTTAAAATTGATTTCACTCTATACAAAATAGTCATTTAACTATTTTCCTAAATTTTTGGACTTCGAAATCAACTAAATTTTTGATTATTAAAATCTTTCTGTCACGAACCAAATTCCATACCCGGTCGTGATGGCACCTCTCGTGAAGACAAGTCCAGCCAACAACCCCAAATCCTATTAATAAACAGCTAATAAACATAACGAATAGGAAATACATCTTAGTGGTGTTTAATTATCAATTCCATCCCAATACAACCAGACCGGGGTGTCACAAGTCACGAGCATCTAATGAGTAGGAACACTACTACTGGACCAAACAAAGTACACGTATACAAGATGAAACTGAAATTCAAAAGTGGAATGCGGTGCTGGGAACACTGGCGGTCACCTTGATCAACTAGCACAATATGGCCTTCAGTCCTGCTAATAACCCGCTACCGGGTTGACAATACCTGCAACTGCACGCATGGTGCAGGGAGTAAAGTGAGTACTTCCAACTCAGTGGTAATAAAAGTGAATAACAACTGAAAGTACAAAATCCCAAAAA
>MU785115.1:29897-57321 GCA_026770625.1 Nicotiana glauca | reverse complement strand
TATTAGGCCTAAATTAAATATTTACACTAAAAATGTGAAAATTCTCGGGGAGGGTCAAAAATCACGTGTTTACATTTGGTGCATGCACCAGGTGTTCCATTAACAATTCTTAGTTGAATAGATAACAAAGGATTGATATTAATACTCCAGCTAGATCGAGATTGAGATATAGTTGATTGATTGTTTTCAAAATTGGTGGATTTACACATTGTTGAAACATAGTCTGCAGATATAGATGAGAAAGCTATCCGGAAAGAAAAGCCCGAAGATTTAGTTATGGCTCTTGCAGAGGCCAAGGTTTGTTTTCCTAAGAACTTGTGCAAATCCATGCATCTCAAAACATATTCTTGAAGTGGTTTACTGCTTTGAAATTGCTGTATAGAATATTGAATGGATTAAGGCACATTTGCTTATACTGTTATAGATGATGCCATTGTGATTTACTCTTGTCCATGGTGTTGGTTTTTGATTTATGAATCACTGTGTGTAAGGTGTGATGCTTTCCTTTCAGAGTATCTCGTCGTAATTTATGTCACTTCAATTTCGGGGTTGATGTTATTTGTAGAAGTGCTCTATTGCATACCTTGTTGTGATTGTGTATCAGATATTTAGGCAAATCATTTAGGCTGTTATATTTCCTGGTCTAGTTGAGTTAATTGGTTTGGCTCATAATTTAATTGAAGCCTTGGTTTTGAAAATGCTTATTTTAATTCCATGTAACTTCATTGCATGTCAGGCTGATGCTATCATATCAAAATTTCGAAATACTGAAAACCTAGAGAAGGATTCCAGTCCAACACTTTTGGTTGCAGCTGACACAGTATGTCTTGCTTTTTTTGCCTTTTAAATCTTACCACCAGAAGTTCTTTTTCTTGCTTCTATTTGAAACCGATAATATGCTATTTCTGCCAGTGCTTTTGATTTTTGAATGATGGAAAAGTTGTGTGCTTTTTCTTTTCTTGTATTGTTTTTCTTGCTTCTTATGCTCTGTACTGTAGATACCTTTTTTCGTTTTGCTTTTCTTCTTTCAGAATGATTAGATTTCTTCTTAGGATATTGGAGGATAATTATGATGTCCACAAGCTTGCATAGTTACACATATATTTTCTTTCTTATCATGATGAATTCTGCAATTATTGGACTTTGCTTTATAGTCTGAAAGCATACATCATAATTGGCATTGATCTGAATTGCTGGAACTATAATCAGGCAGAAGCCATCATACCAAGGGTTTCCATTGGTGAATCCGAAGGGGATGCCGAGCCAACACTTCTAATTACCTGTGACCAAGTATACCTAATTTCTGTTCTTGTCATCATTTATGGTTAATTATCCGATTGATTTACTATGATGCTTTTACAAAATATTAGCCTTTTTTTCTTTCTCGTTTTCCCCTCAACTAATTTACTACTTTACTTAAGTTGTTTGGTTAAAATATGACACTTCTACAGAAATTTTTGTTTGATCATAAAGTGGTGTCTTTGTAAACGTGGACATGCATACCTAGTGCTGATTCTTCAAAATACATTACCAGAAAACTGCATGTACCTGTATCGGATTCTAACAGTACACCCATATCGGATACATAAATGTCAACAACTCCATACAATATAAGCTTAACAAGAAGACTGCCAATACTTTTTAGTCTAAGAAGCAGAAACCAGCCAACATTCATTTTAATACCTGGTGTGCTTCGAGAATTTATTATCTGATTTTCCAGGGCAAGATATTGTAATTAGAGTTGGCAGTTTGGCACAACCTAGAGCAACATGTTTCGTTTGGTACATATTGTTCAAGCAACAACTTAACTATAATTCATATGGTTAGCTGTTTGGTTCTACTTATGGCAATAGGCTTTCATTGCTTTATGAGGGTCTAAAGCTGAGGCTATAGCAGGCTTGTTTGTGCTTTTCGAGTTGATAGCTTGTTGATTAAACTCTCTTTTAGCTAGAAAAATTGTTTCATAAGTTTCTTTGAAAAGTCAAAGAATTTGTTCAGCTAGCTGACTCCACTTATCTATTGTACTAACTTTGAGTTGATGACTGCACCTGAAGTTTTCCTAGAGCACCAAGAGTCTGACTATTTCAGTATTTTGGTTTTGAGGTGTGAATCTGGCAAATGAAGCAGCTATAATTTGATAGGATACTTCTGCCTCACCCTTGTTTTTGGCTTAACTAATCTGAGGTCATAATTCCTCTATTAGAGATGTTAACAGTGGCATGATCCTGAAGTCTATGTACTTTGCTCTACATCCTCATGCACTAGTTTCTTTCTGGGATAGAACATCCTCTTCTTGATAGGCAAAGCAAAACTTTCATCGATTCCTATAGACTTATAAAGAAAGATTCTTTTATTGATTTCTGTAGCACCAAGAAGGCTCCAGGAGTAGCACGCTGGAAAATCCATCTTTTCTTTTGGAGTTTTTATAGTCTGATGTAAATATTGATGAGAACTTGATCTTCTCTTCCTATATTTCTGAAGTGCCCTCTTTGGTTCTTATCACTAATAAAATACCTTATCCTATAAGAAAAAAAGTCTAGGAAGTCGAATATGCTATAAATTTCATTTACGAATTCATCATATACCAAAAGTTCAATAGATAAAGACAGTGAGATTTATAAAGGATATGGGTGTTGCTTTCCCTTCGCGATCTATGACTTATCTCTACCCAAACTGGTGAGATGTGCACAACGGAGTGGTTCTTCACACTTGTCTCTGATCTTTCCTCAGGTCCCTGCCAGCTTTCTACTACTATGTTAAGGCTATTAGGCATCACCCACCGCGCTCCATCAAGTTTAGAGACATGCTTCGGATCTTCCATTTCTTCTAACTGTGTAGAAAGAGATGTCTAACATGTTTCATGTTTAGCTAACCACCCAAAACATGCTACCTTAGAATGTGCCTCAGTTTTCCAGATCATCCTTCGCGGCTGCTGTCTATACCCTTCTATTTCCTCCTTTTTGCATGAATTGATAACAAGATTTCACGGAGAAGATACCATCTTCCTTCAAAGTTCGAAGTCCATTGTCTATATCTGATAGACATATGTAACCCCAGCACCCCTACCAGCGAAGTAACACTCCCCATTTTCCAATCCTGAATGTTTATTTTCCGGTTCAGATTCCTTCCCCCTTCACTGCTGCATTCTGCTATAGTGCATCTTTCGTGACCATTAGATAATATATCTATTTATCTCTTTGAGGGGAGCATATCCGGTCTGGCTATCCTGCAATAATCTTATTTCCTGCCATTCCCACCTTTAATCTTGTGAAAGGTTGGAAATCACTCCATAATTTGCTGAATTGTTTCCAGAGACCTACCATGAGAGGTCTTGACTGGTTTGTTGCACCAGTAGTCTCCACACCTTTGACCTCCTTCATTTCATCTTTCTCTTCACTGAATCTCCATAGCCATTTAAATAATAGACTGCTATTTTGCAAGATCAAGTCTCTCACCCCATTCCCCATCTGTTTCGCGGCCTTTCGCCTCTCAAAACAGTTTGCCACTTGATTAGATGCATCATCTTTCTATCTCTATTGCCTTCTCACAAGAATTCTTATGATGGGACATTCTACTTTACATGTTTGGGAATTTTTTTTTTCTGTCCAATTGTTCTCGTTTTCTTCAGTTTATTATATGGTATGAGAACTTTCTATGTTAATAATCTTAGCCTAATCTTATTTCAACTTGAAATGATCTGGAGGTGGTGGTCTATGAAGGTATGGTCAGGGAAAAACCATCCAGTGAAGCAGAAGCACGACAGTTCATGAAAGGTTTACCATTGCTCCAAATGATTCTTGGTATATTAGTTTTGTAATTCTGCTAGTCTTACATGGTAATTTGCAGATTACGCTAATGGACATGCAGCAACCGTTAGTTCTGTTCTTGTTACAAACCTGGTAACAGGATGCAGAAGAGGAGAATGGGACAAAGTAGAGGTACCTCTGTTGATTTCTTCTCATTTTCAATTATCAGATTGCTCTCTCTGGCTTTTTATGCATTTTTGCTTTTCAGTGGATTTGCGTGTACTTGCAATCTCAAATTGCCTCTAATTTTAAATATTAATAAATAAAAGTATAAAATGCTCACTGGCGATTAATGACTTCTACGTGTTGGGTTAGGCTTATTGAACACTTCAGAAGGTTCCAATTCCCAAAAGCCATTCAAATTAAAGTTTACAGAGATGAGTTTGTGGAAAGTAGAAGTTAGTTGAAGTTGGGCCGGATTGGAACTACGTATCTGGACTTGTGAAACAACACCACCAACAACAAACCTAGCGCCCACAAGTGGTGTCTAGGGAGGGTAGTGTGTACGCAGACCTTACCCCTTCCCACAAGTATCTGGATTTGTGAGAATGAGGCAAAACTGCTGAAATGATGTTCAAATACTGATGATATTGCATAAATTGCTGTTTCCGACGTATTCAATTACCATGTTCTTAGGTTCTCAAGATTATTACTTCCACAATTCTGCACCTATTGTCTGATGATCTGGAATTTTTTTGTATGTTCGGCTTAGCTTAATCAAGTATTTAAGCATTTTACCAGAAAGCACAAACGAGTGATGAAATTATTGAGTTTTTACACTTGCATTTGCCTTCAAAAATGCTTGATCTTTTCCTAGATTCATTCAGATATCCACTACATTTGCCTATTGTCTCAAATCAGGAAAATTGCCTATATCCTGTTTGGCTTATTTAATCATTAAGTGTTATAACATGTTACCTAAGTGTATCTCATAATCATTAGTGGCTCTCTTTCTGATTGCGTAAGTTCTTTCAAGACGTATCTGCTGAAGTGGTTAAGGCCTTAAGGGTATATTTTTCATTAGCCTGGTTGTGAATTTTGGATTGCAGCACAAGCTCAATGCTGCAGCTCATATTTTCTAATAGTGGAAGTACCATTTGTACCTTTACTTTTGTTTTCCACCTGAATTAAGAAGTCCACCATACCTTTTCCCGTTCATCCTCTTCCGAAAAGTCAATGCAAGCATCTTCTTATATATTTAAGTGCAGATTTGCGGAAAGCTGCCGTAAATCCTTCCACAATATGCTCAGTGATCAAAGAGTTTCTAATTGATTTGATGGTTGTGATTTGAACTGACTTTCAATGAGTTGGAGATGGAAGGTTCGCCAGAGTGAGATTGTTTGTGTTAATGGGAGGTTAAACTCGTGAATCTTTAGAGAAAGAGAGACCCTTTTTGTTTTATCCCTCTTATACCTTCCGCTTAGTTATTTGTGTACCTTAACTGCTTGAGATTTTCAGCATAATCTCGTTTATTTTTATGTTCACTCATCCAGAAAGAGCAATAACATTCTTTTGGTTGCAGATCTATTTCCATGACATACCAGATGAAGTTATAGATAAGCTGGTATAACTTTCAGCTGAATTGTTAGTTATTAATCTTATCAGTTGATGCATGCTGTAGCCTGTTGTCTTAATATCTTTTCTTTTTCCTGATCAGATTGAGGAAAGGATAGTTCTTTATGCAGCTGGTGGCTTGATAATTGAACATCCTCTTATTTTGCCATGTATTAAGGAAGTGGTGAGTGTTACACCGCCACCTTTCTCTCAAATATCATCCAATCAAAAGTCATCGTCGTGATGGTTTTAACATTTGTTTGTTTGACCCTTCATCCTTATAGAGACCTAAACTTTCGTGTAGCCATTGATGCCAATGCAATAAAAATAAAATGACGGGATGGAATATCTCTGGAATACCTGACCGAATGAAAGAACTTCACTGATTTTTATTTAAGGCTGGTTACCCAGATTGTGTGTATTCAGCCCGGATACAAATCCAAATCTACTCTTGTCCTGTTAGGCATACGAATGCTTCCCAGTGGCTCTTGTCAAGAAGAAGCCGATATGCTCATTAGGTCTATGGAAAAGCTGCTTAGAGTTTCGAGAAGGTGTTTTTGCAGAAGGCATGTTAGAGCTACGAGTGGCTTACAGCATATAAAGATATTAAAGTGTTTGGTTAATCGTGAAAGGAACTTGTCGTTTGTATAAAACGTACTATTAAAGATACCTTTTGGAAGTGCCTTTCCATAAAAATTTAGGCTTTAGACCTGTCATACCTTTTACTTGATTTTACCAAGCACTAAAAGTCCTCTAAAGAACAAGAAGTACCACAACCTTAATGAAATGCTTCTGTGACTTGGTTGCCAACCACTCTAAGAAACTTAAGGAATAGAACTTTCTTTCCTTCTGATGGAAAAGTTTCTTTTGGTTCTAGCAGCTAAGCATTCCCAAAAGACCTTCCAAACCTCTTTTAGCATCTGATGTCAACTATTCTGCATATACCATGTTTCACACAATTATGTTTTCTTGTTTCTGTATATTTATGACTTGTAATAATTTGTAAGATGGTTTTTATCTGGGCAGGTTGGTTCAACTGATAGCGTGATGGGTCTCCCAAAAGCTCTCACTGAACGCCTTATAAAGGAGGTTCTCTAATATGACGCAAAATTTTTCTGGGTCAAGTCTTACCTCATTAGTCGACCCCAACTTGTTTAGGACCAAGGCATAGTCGTTTTTGTTGGTCTGACCTTATTCTTATTTATGACATTTCTGAGTGACATCATGAATTGAGTTCTATGTCAGTGATCTCTAACTCTCTAAGATGTAATCCAAATGTTTACTCAAAGATCATAAATGCTATTTAATGTACTAGACGTCCTGTGCTTATCAGCTAGTAATGGGCATCTAATGACTTTTATTTTGTTGTACTTTTAAGATATTCTCTCAGCTTACATCTCATTGCCGATGGTATAATTGGTTATGGCTTATTTTATTGCACCCCAATTAAGCAAAGGTTTAAATCTTGGTTGCAATTATTTCATAAGGCAAAGGCAAAGGCAAAGGCGCAAGGTGTAACAACAACCCAGTATACTCCCACTTAGTGGGATCTGGGCAGGGTAGTGTGTACGCAGATCTTACCCCTACCCTTGGGTAGAGAGGCTGTTTCCAAATAGACCCCCGGCATCCTTCTCTCCAAGAACTGCCTACCTTGCTCTTGGGGAGACTCGAACTCACAACCTCTCGGTTGAAAGTGGGGGTTGCTTAATACCTCAGTTGGGCAGCTGGTGGTGAGTTTTACTTGTTTCTTTTATTATAATCCATTACAAGGTGGGAATCAAATCCTTACCAATAAATAAAGTGAAAGTTAAATAGCCAACCAATTGGATTACTAAAATTCCCTTGATCCATTTCTTTTTCATATTCTTTTTTTTTAATACTAATACAATCTAATCTAAAATGCAAAAAGTTATTGAAAAAAAACTAGAACTATAAAAGGTTCACAAGAGCTACACAAGTACATAGTAATACCCATAGTGTTCATATATTACAAATAAGATGGGGTCTGCAATATAAAATCTTTTGACGCTTAATTTAAGCTCATCTTTGACTTATATTACACAGAAATAGCCATAACAATAATAATAATAATAATAATAATAACAACAACAACAACAACACCAATAACAATATAGAGCAAAATAATGTTGTATAAGTTAGCACTTAAATCTTCAAAAGAAATATTAAAAAGAAATGTTATTCAACGCACAAAGTGTGAAAGAGGCTTTCTTGGAGCGTATAAGGTGAATAACGCAATGCATAAGTGTTCAAAGAGACAAAGTTGAAGCTCGTCTCTAACTCATACTTAGTAAAAATGTCGATTTTGATTTTCTCTTGAATATTAGTGGAGGCGGTTACTAATGCTTGCATTAGAGCTGACTGTCTACATCATACCCGTACGGCCCTTTCCTGGAACCTGAGTGAGTGCGTTATGCTTTAATTTGTATACCGGGTTGCCCATTTTTATTAATGAGCGTTCTCATCCAATGTCCAAATTATATCATAAAGTGGAACAAATTTGTAACATGGAATCCCTTATAACGCTAGTACAACATGGAGAATTATATTTGGAATGTGTATATATAGTTGCTATCAAAGGAAATTTATCCAACAATGAAAACCAAAATAATCTTTTATTGGAGTTCCACTGCTCATATAAAATATATCCTTCTCTTATTTGTTTAATTTCTGCATTTGGAGTTCCACTGCTCATATAAAATAGGCTCCTTCAGAATAATATAATGTACTGTGCTCTTTCTCGCTTTTATTGGAGCTTCAAATACTTCAGCCTGTCCAAAAAGGAAGGAAAAAGAAAACAAGAAAAATAATTAATTTAATCCCAACTCATCATAAGAGAACCTAAGAGGCAATGGCGGAACTTATGATTTTCATCGAAGGAATTAAAAAACTTTTAAAAGTAAACACACGACAAGCTAAGGAGATTCAACATCTAATATATATACAGAAAAAAATTTAACCTTATATACACGATGTAATATTCAATGAAGGGGGTTCGATTGAACCCTTTCTGCCCACCTAGCTCCGCCAATGCCAAGAGGTAGCTTATATACTATTTATCATCACATACTTTCACGTGGTTTGCATATTGAAACAGTTCAAGTGTAAGAAACACAAATAAGTAAAGGGTTTGAATGTTACTTATAATGTATGAGTAAAAACGAATAATTAACGAATGTTTCGTATACATTTCTACATGGAATAACATGTTTGAATCTCTATTTAAACATATCACAAAATCGAGGAATAGATATTTAATTGATCAACATTGTGAGATTATATTATAATTTAATTTTACGTACCTTTGCTCTTCATCCATGAAATTGTAGCCTTTACCATTATTTGCCTTGTTGTAATTAGGCAAAGCAACATTTCCAGATTCAATGTGTTTGATATCTTCAACTAGTTTTTCATAGTGCCTTTTCACTTCTTCCTCAGATTTTCCACCTACTGCTTTGGCCAAATTACGCCATCGGTCTGGTGTTTCTCTGTCATAAATGGCCAATGCATTCTCAAACAACTTGTTTTGCTGGTGAGTCCACGTCGAATTTGATGCCATTTTTTTGGTTATAATTGCAAAAATTAATAAAAATACAAGGAAAAAAAATGAATGTATAGTTGTGTGGAAAATGACGTAAAGAGAAGATGTAGTGAACGTTTTGGTGCAGAGAAAGCTAATATGTTTGTTCTATTTATATAGCAATGGGGACAGAAATAGACAGAATATGGTGGGCCGGTGAAGAGGCGTTCTCTTCTTCTTTCTTTATTTTTTACAGCATGGTGTATAGTTAGTGTAATTTAAAAACCATGGGAATTTACGTAAAAGCCAACATGGTTTTTCCCCAACTATTATATAATTAAAGTTATGGGTTCATATATACTATTTTTGCAATTTTAATGAATTTTTACACATAAAATATTACTCTGTGTAGAAAGTAATGGGTTCGACTAATGAACCCGTTCCTAACTACATCCGCCTCTTTCTCCGTCTGATCTATAGGTCACTGGCTTGAGCCGTGAAATAACCACTAATGCTTGCATTAAGATAGGTCTGTCTACATTATACTTTTTGGGGTGCGGTCGATGCGTAAATGTAGGATATCTTATGCACTGGGCTGGCCTTTATAATGTAAAAATTGTAGTTCTTGTATTAATATATAGTTCCTAAATTATTAAGTACCTATGTTTTGTTCAGTTCATTGCATTAAAATGAAACAATTTTTCATTTTACTTGTTTTATTCCGGCATTGCTAAGTATAAAATAATGCTGAATTTTACACCGGAATTATTCTCTTAAATAATAATCCCAGCAACCTACCGTGCTTAGACGTGATTTCCTTAATTATTTTCAAGAAACAAGGTTTCCTTAATCCAAGAAAAGTTGTTCCCTCAGCCCCATATTTTTTTCGTCACATCTAGCTATAGATCTCTAATTTTTTGGTATTTCTTAGTTGTAACGTTAAATATAAATGTCCACTTCCCAATGGGGTTGAAAAGCAAATGGTAAAATCAATTTCCAGCGGCTGAAAAGTGGTTCTATTCTTTATCCCACTATTTGTAGTTTATTTTTAAGCTACTGAATTATTAATTAATAGTATTTCGTACATATATATTAAATTATTTGATGGGAGCCTCGGGACAACGACAAAAATATTTCCGCATGACCTATAGATCAAGGATTTGAGCTGTGGAAGCAGCCAATAATAACGTCTGCATTACAGTAGGCTGTTCACATCACACCTTTTGGGATGCGGTCCTTCCTCGAACCTTTCATGAATGTGAGATGCTTTATGCATTGATATCGGGCTGTCCTTATTTTTTATATACTTGAAGACATATACAAAGTTAGGACCAAAATTAATGGTTTCAACCGAACTCGTAACCTAGACACTACCTCTGCCCCTGACTAGCTAATTATTCTTTATTTTACATATTTTTCAAATTTTAAATAATTTTTCAAGAGTATATAATATAATGAAGGATGAGAGTGAGATCAAGCTGTGTGCATGGCAAAATGAAAAGTAGCTTTTGTTGTGTTGGGTGTTTTCCTTTTAGGGACAAATGTAAAACGTGATAAGGCATGCTCACTTTCTTCTTGGCTCTTGCCTGTTTTTAACAAAGTTTCATATCAGTTTAGGTGGCTAAGTTTTCTTCCGTACAATTGCTGTACATTTTGTTTAGGGTTCACTCCAGCTACTCCTTGATAATCTTTGTCTCGCAATGATTAATACTAGTACTATTTTCTTTTCAACCATTTAGTATTCGAAATTCACTAACGCAATTAATTTTGAATCGCCAACTAAAAAGAATAAATCGTTCTCTATCAAGAAGTTTTTCATTCCTAAGATTCGAACACAAAATATGATTGGTTAAAGATAGAACCCTTAGTGGCGTAATGATCAGTATCCTAGTAGTCTAGTACGACATGGCTTAACTGAAAATTACATTATGTACAAAGAGATTTGAACTTTATGAATTCAAAATTCTCCGACATTAACATCAAGTGTTAATAACTATGTTATTAATTTAATTTTTTGTATATGTATTTAATGAATTATGTTTCTTAATGCAAATATTAGGTATGGGCTAAAGTTATTGGGTGAGGTGAAATCAACGGCGGAGTTAGACAAATAGATACAAGTTCTGGCGAACCAAGTAACTCTTGCTTATACTTTGTATTTGTATTAAGAAGTTTAATAAATATATAAATATTTAATTGTGAACCCAGTACTATGATAATTTTAGAAACCATAAACTCCGTCTCTAAGCTGAACCGTAAATGTTACCTTCTATCTCCGCCCCTAACTATGTACTATATTTCTTCATTATCATCAGCCTCGTCTGTTTCTCAATCTTTGTCTTCTAACTGTTTAATAAATTGAAGATTATCCAAGTGTCCTCGAACACCAAAAGATAATTTTATGTGAGTATTTCCAATTATCTTGCATGTCGACAAAAGGATATCCTTATCTTAGATTAAATTATTTTTTAACCCTAGTCGGTAAGCTAACCTTTCCTTTGTTTGATTCAAAAGATAATGTAATCTTTTTAAATAAATCAATCAAATAAGATGATGGGGTAAATCTTAGCTAAGAATAATAATCTCTAAAACACAAAATGTATAAGATGTATGTGACAGATGAGATTCCTCAATTCGTTTTCTTTGAGTGTTAAAGATGCTAACTATTTTTGGTAGAAGAATATTACATTTAATACTTCGTTTTTTCTTAGAATTGTCTCTCTCCCTTTACAAGGTTCTTTTTTTCTTATATATAAGGGACATACCCCTTATGAGCACTAAAAGACATATTCTGAGGAATATTCGAAGGAATATTCCTAATACCCCCTATTGGGCCTACACTACTGTAAGAGTCATACAATCTTTGTTCGCACGTCTGTTATCCTTTGTAAGGCACCGAGCAACGAGGATCTCGTCGTTGGTCCTATCCGTCAATGGTCGTGGTCGTCCAAATTTGGACCCATACAGTTAGTCCCTCCGCTTTATCGAGGTTGCAGCTTGGTACGTCCTTTATAAGCGGACACCATTCGCTCTTATGGAGAAATTTGGCCTTTCAAAGCGTTACGGCTTGGCCAATAATGGGAAGTCAGCGTGCTCAACAAGATACCGGATAAAGTGTTTTATCGGAAAATGACGTCACCTCCACGTGCGTCATCATTATGCGTATTCTCGAGACAAGGGTTGATGGCTTATCGCTTCGATTTTGGTGCTCCTCTGCAGCCTTTCGCTTCGATTATGGCGCCACCCAATCCTATAAATAGGAGGAGGGTTTATTTTTTCAAAAACTCTTGGCCATTTCACTTCCGGTTATCCTTCCTCATCTTTCCTGCATTCGTTCTTATGATTTTCTGCTTCTTCTTCTTTTATTCTTCATCCACAACTTCCTCTGCTACTCTAATATCTTTCCTGTCAAAGCAATACCTAGAACACATCGATCTCACGAGGGGGTTTTTGAGGCTGACCCACTATTAGTGGCGTTCCCCTCCGGCGGTGGGGACATAATGGTGGAAGGGGAGGGGGCAGCTTTCCTACCGTGGAGGAATTGTTGCCGAGGAACCCCTCATCTCGGAGTGACTTCCTCAAAGATCCTCCCCCAACTCCTACCCCAGTGTTCTCCGAAACTGACCAAGCTCATATAGATGCTCTCCGTACAAAGTATAGTATCCCGCCCATGTCGATATGGTTCCGGTGGGAAGGGACTTCTGGAAGTCCACAGACCTGGGTACTGTGCTTTTTATGAGTACCCTTTTGTGATCGGCTATTCTTTTCCCCTCCCTCAGTTGGTAGAGGAATTCTGCACATTCTATCAATTCTGCCCGGTGCAACTTTCGCCATACACGCTTAAGGTACTTCTACTGTTGACAAAGTATGCGGAGTTAGCGGGGTGTGAGGTGACTATCCATCACCTTTTGTACCTGTTCTCTCCTAGCTTTCATAGGGGCACTATGGTGCATTTGAGACATCGTGGAACAAAGGGGCTGGTAGTGGGGACTGACGATCAAGCAAGTCGCAAGTTTTGACATAAGTACTTCTTTGTCAGAACTGAACATGTTGCCTCCGATCCCGCTAGGTTCCTAGAGCGGTGGAATGAGAATCATAAGTGTTGCTACTTTTTTTATTCTTTCTTCTCCTCTTCATTTCTTATAGAGTTTGTTTGCTTCTTGTTTACAGCTATGGGGTATCCACCCCGCCCTATTGCTGGCATAAGGGATTGGGTAGCTCGTCTGTTGCCCCATGCAGCGGAGACCTGAGATTGGCCCGCCTTCGTGAAATGTTATGGTCTGAAAGTTTCATCTGGTAAGTATCTTCCCCCACATCACTTCATTGGTTCTACAACTTAACTATTGATACGACTCTTCATGATGACAGGTCGGGGAGTTTCCAGGTGGAGGGCCCCAGTCGCCGCATTCCAACAGGCCGCTGTTGCTGCGGGAATGCAATTTGCCTTGGCTGAATCCGTTCGAGGGGGTTGTCTCAGCAGATTCAGATGGAAGGTTCCTCTCAGGATTTGTTCATGAGGGAAGAGGCCTCTTCTATACTGACCCCTCACTTCTTGGATGAATCCTCTAATGGGGACGAGTCGTCACTGAGAAAGAAGAGGAGAGTGGAGCTTGGAAAGGGGGTGGCCGCGGATACTGGTAGAAGTAAAGTGGGTGCATCACAGACGGCACCCGTGTCCACTTTTATGGCCGACGTTATCTTGTCAGGGAGGTCTCCCCAAACGGAAGGGGCTCACCCATGAGGCGACTCTGTAGAGGGTGGTGCGTCATCCAACGTCAGAGAAGGTCTGGGTGTTTAGGGCGAGTGATTAGGTTCAGATGTCGATCCAGTGGACGTTCGTGAATTTGTAGAATGTCACACTCATGTAGAGGTCAGGACGAAGGGTTCCGACTGGCATATATTTATCCCCGAGGATTAAACTTGATGTCGAACTATGAGCAGGTGGCTTCTGCCTTAGCTCCTTTATATGCTACCCCCAAGAACGAGGTGCTCAGGATGATTAGTAATGTGGAGTTATCTCGGAGCATTGCCGGCATGGATTTACGGGTAGAGTTTATTTTCTTTCTTGCCGTTGGGTTTTTGTCATTGTTTCCTGCCTATCTTTTCTTTTAACTTTTTCTTATTATGTCATACTCTCATCATGAAGACCGAGGGTGAGCGTAGGGAAAGAAAAAGAACGACCATCTACGGGAAGATATCTTCCAAGTATCAGCAATACCGCACAAGGCTGACATCTACACTCAGGACCTGGACTTCCAATTGTTTCGTGAGGGGCTTAAGCAGAGCGAAGACCAACTGGCACACAAGGTCAAGGATTTGAGAGAGCGGGATGAGAATCTCGTGAAAGCCATCGCCCGTAATAGCGAGCTCGAGGTGTCTCTTAAGATGAAGGAGAACGAGCTGGAGTTAAGTAGGGGCGTGATGGCTGAGAACGCCAATCTGCAGGCAAAGGTGGCCGGCTTGACTTTCGAGTTAGGTATAAAGTCAACGAAGATTGACGAGCTTAAGGGTGAGCTGAATATGAGTGCTGACAGATTTGTGGCCACTATTTCTGAAGTGGCAGTTTTGGAGGATGCCCTTCATTCCTGTAGATCGGAGTGGGCTAAAGAGGAAGAGACATCCGCGCTCAAGGTGGCGGGGCTTGAGGGCCGTGTTAAGGAGTTGGAGGCGGAGTTGTCTATGTTTATCGGGCAAGTGGCCTCACTGAGAATGGAGGATGCGTGTCGACGCCCATAACCTTCTACCTCCCATGCCTCGGCCAATCCGGTCGTGCCTTGCTGTTTATATGAGTTGTGGGTTCATGTTGAGGCCTGACTCGATGTGTATAAGGCTCTTCGTGCTAAAGGGAGGGCGTCTGATGCGGCGCTTCAGGGCGTGTGTGCCAAAGCTTGTGCGACTCGTGAGGCATGTGGGTACGACCCCCTTACGCTTGATGGGGATGAAATCACCTCCGATGATGCAAACTGCCTTGCCTCTGACTCTTGGTATGAAGATTCTTATCCAACCGGGGATGATATGTATTTTTGGTTTGTACTTCTTTTTGTTTTAGGACTTTTGTAAGGGCATGCTTGAGCCCATTGTAAAGATAGGCGCTAGTGATTTTTTTCCGTAATGAAGAAGTTGTTTTGTCATTTTGGTGGTGGATTTTATAATATTTATGGTATCCCGAGTGTTTGTTGAACCATTAGGTAGATTTTGCTTTGGGTGAGGTTAAACTCGTACTTTCATCGATGGCCTTAGCCATTGGGATGTTACTTTCGATATAGAGTCGAAGTAGTATCCCGCTGTAGTTTGAGCGAATTCGAACTCGCTTCTCGTCGATGGCTTAGACATTGGGATGTTACTTTCGACCTGGCGTCAAAGTAGTATCCCGTCATAGTTCGAGTGAATTCGAACTCATTTCTCATTGATGACCTTAGCCATTGGGATGTTACTTTTACTCTAGTATCGAAGTAGTATCCCGTCGTAGTTTGAGTGAAGTCGAACTCGTTTCTCGTCGATGACCTTAGCCATTGGGATGTTACTTTCGATCTAGCATCTAAGTAATATCCCGTCGTAGTTCGAGCGAAATCGAACTCATTTCTCATCGATGGCCTTAGCCATTGGGATTTTACTTTTGATCTAGCATCGAAGTAGTATCCCGTCGTAGTTCGAGTGAAGTCGAACTCGTTTCTCGTCGATGGCCTTAGACATTGGGATTTTCATTCGTACATTGGAGATTTGATTATATTTCTGTAGAAAGTATATGCCGACTTTGTAAATACAGTGAATACAATGGCTATTTATACCTAGAGTACGTCTTAGGCGGCGCCTCTTTTCAGAAGTGGAAGTATTTGAGATGGGTGACGTTTCAATTATTTTGGAGTAGCTTTCCTTCCATTATCTCTAGCTGTAATGCTCCTTTGTTTGATGTGGCCGTGATTCTGTATGGCCCGTCCCAGTTTGTTCCTAGTTTTCCCTTATTAGGGTCTTTTGCTGCTTGAGTTTTATCTTTGAGGATGTAGTCTCCGACCTTGAGTGGTCGTATTTTGGCCTTCCTGTTATAGTAACTTTCTTCTTGTTGCTTTTGAGCTACTATTGTTATGTGAGCCATATCTCTTCGGCTTTATCCAGGTCTTGTAACCTATTTTAGTCGTTACTTGGTCCACTCTCATTGGAGTATCTTAGTCTGGGTTCTCCGACTTTGACGGGTATGACTGCGTCAGTCCCGTAGACTAATGAATATGGTGACTTGCCTGTGCTAGTTTTTGGCGTGGTGCGATACGCCCATAATACTTTTGGCAGTAGTTCAGGCCATAGTCCCTTGGCATCCTCGAGCTTCTTTTTTAATATATTCAAAATCCTTTTGTTGGATGATTCATCTTGGCCATTACCGACAGGGTGGTAGCGTATGGAGAGTATTCGTTTGATGTGCCATTTCTCAGAAAACTCGGTTGTTTTCTTTCCAATGAACTAGAGTCTATTGTCACAACTGATTTCTTTGGGAATGCCGAGGCGGTATATTGTATTTTTCCATATAAACACGATAACTTCTTGCTCACGTATTTGAGTGTATGCACCTGCTTCCACCTATTTTGAAAAATAGTCAGTCAAAACCAAAAGAAGCGTACTTTACCTCGTCCTATTGAGAGGGGTCCGACAATATCCATCCCCCACTTTATGAATGGCCATGGCAAAGTGACGGAATGAAAGAGTTCTCCTAATTGGTGTATCATAGGGGCGTATTTTTGACATTGTTCACACTTTTTGACGTAGTTTACGACCTCTTTTTTCATGGTGGGCCAGTAGTACCCTGCGCGGATGAGGCGTCTGATGAGGGTGCGGTTTCCTGTATAGGCACCGCAGTGCCCCTAGTGCACTTCTTCTAGTACTTGCCTTGTCTGATTTGTCCCAAGGCATTTGGCCAGGGAGCCGCTGAAGGTCCTTTTGTAAAGATCATGGTTCACGAGGCTGTACCTGGCCGCTTGTATTTGAAGTTTTTTGGCTTCTTTCCTATCTTGTGGGAGCGTCCCTTCCTACAAATATGTTACAATACTGTTGCGCCAGTCCCAAGTTAGGTTTATAGAATGTACCTCAACTTGGTCTATTGAGGAATGGAGGAGGGTGATCATGTTTTCCTTGTTTATATTTTTGGTGGACGATCCTAACTTGGTGAGACCGCCTACTTTGATATTATGTGCCCTAGGTATCTGGTCGAGGCAACATTCGTCGAATTCTGGTAACAGTTTGTGAATTTCTGACTGGTATCTTTGTAACCTCTGTTCTTTGATTTGGAAAGTCTAGTGACTTGGTTTACGACGAGTTGAGAGTCACAATGGAGTATGAGCCGTCGAGCACCATTTTTGAGGGTTAGCTCTAATCCTGCAATCACGGCTTCATACTCAGCCTCGTTGTTAGTCATTTCAGGGCACCGTATGGACTGGTGAATTACTTTGCTCCTAGGGACTTCGAGGACGAGTTCCAGTCCCGATCCTGAGGCATTAGATGCGCAGTCGATGTAGAGAACCCATAGGTCGGAAAGTGCAGAAGCGCGGAGCGCTTCCTGCTCTACTTCAGATAATATTTCTACATTAAAGTCAGCGACGAAATCGGCGAGCACTTGTGACTTTATAGCGGTTCGCGGTTGGTAGGTTATATCGTCCTCGCTTAATTCGATGGCCCATTTGGCCAACCTACCTGATAGTTCGGTATATGTAGGATACCCCTGAGGGGGAAGGTTGTCACCACTTTTATGGGGTGACATTGAAAATATGGTCTGAGCTTTCGTGAAGCTACGACTAATGCTAGAGACAATTTCTCAAGGTGGGGGTACCTTGTTTCAGCATCAACTAAGTTTTTGCTGATATAATAAATTGGAGATTACGTACCTTTGTTTTCACGTACCAAGACTGCACTTACCACGACTTCGGAGACTACTAGGTACACCAGGAGGCACTCACCCAGGTCTGCTTTGACGAGCAGTGGTGGTGAGGATAGGTACGATTTCAGTTTTCTTAAGGCGTTAACACATTTCGCAGTCCATTTTAGCATGTTGTCTTTCCTTAATACATTAAAGAACTTATGGAATCTGTCCGACGACCGCGAGATGAACCTCGATGAGGCGGCTATTCGCCCTGTCAATTTTTGTACCTGTTTTTTGCTGGTTAATCTCTCTGGTATTCCTTCGATGGTCTTGATCTGATCCGGGTTGACCTCGATACCCTTTGCGACCCCAAGAAGCCAAGAAATTTTCCTGAGGTTACGCCAAAGGCACATTTTTCGGGATTTAATTTCATCTCGTATCGTCTTAATATTTCGAAGGCTTCTTATAGATGACCAATATGGTATTTCTTCCTTTTCGACTTCACCAGTATATCATCGATGTAGACATCTATAGTCTTTACGAGTGGTTCTTTGAACATTTTGGTGACTAACCTTTGATACGTTGCCCCTGCATTTTTGAGTCTGAACGCATGACTTTGTAGCAGTATGTTCCTTGGTGAGCGATGAAGGTGGTCTTATCTTGGTCTTCCTCTGCCATTAGAATTTGGTTGTACCCAGAGTAGGCATCCAAAAAGCTCAATAGTTTGTGCCCTGCCATTGCATTGATGAGTTGGTCGATATGTGGCAACGGAAAGGAATCCTTTGGGCATGCCTTGTTTAGGTCGGTCAAATCTACGCACATCTGCCACTTCCCATTCTTCTTTTTTACCATGACCACATTGGCGACCCATTGAGGATCTCGGACAGAGCCGTTAGCAAGCAACCTATCAACTTTTTCATTGACTGCATCGTTAATTGTGGTGTTGAACTTCCTCTTCATTTGCCGCACTGGCAGATAAAGAGGATCGACGTTCAGCTTGTGTGTGGTGATGTCTTTCGGGGTTCCCAGCTAAGTGGGAAAAGGCAAATAAATCGGCACCATTAGTTAAGAACTCATGAAATTTACCTGGCTCTGAGAGGTTGTGTCCGATATAAGTTTTTTTTATGCTGTCGGTACTATCTAGCTGAATGGGATCGTGATCTTCTATGGTTTCCTTTAAAGCTTCTACGACATCTGGGTCTTTGATGACCTCTATCTGTATATCGGGTTTGGTTCCCGATATGGCTGATTGCTATGCTTCCGCACTTGCCCCCTTTAGTAGTTGGGTGTGTGTGCAATCTTGGGCGGTGCGTTGCTCGCCTTGCTAAATATCCCCCATGGGGGAAATTTGATTACTTGGTAGAAACTTGACGGGACAGCTCGCATGACGTGTATCCATGGGCACCCTATGATAACATTGTAGGTTGTTTCTTGGTTCATGATGTGGAATGTTGTTTCCAGGATGACTCCTTCTGCCAGAACGGGAAACGTTATTTCTCTTGAGGTCCGTTCCATTGCATTGTTAAAACCCTTTATTGTTATGCAACACAGTACTATCTTATCCTCGAGTCTCATCTGTATGAGTACTCGTGGGTGAATAATACACGCGCCGCTTTCGTTGTCCACCATTATTCTTTTTACATCGGTACCAACAATATCTAAAGTTATAACCAAAGCATCATAGTAAGGAAAAAAACTGTTGGTATCCGACTTATCAAAGATGATACCATCTTTGAGGTCGTCATACCGTTCATGGGCGACTGTCCGCTTGAGTTTTTGTGTGGTGGTGAATTTCACATGGTTGATTACTATATCGTCGCTGTCGCTAATGATCATTTGTATGGTGTGGGCTGGCGAAGGTGGTTTTGGTGGTCCTTGAGATTGATCACGCCCACGAGCGAAGTTAACCCGTACCCGATCGCTTAGCAGCTCTTTTAAGTGTCCCTGGTTTAGCATTCTTACCACTTCTTGTTGAGGACCTATGCAGTCTTCGGTTTTGTGTCCCCTTTCCTTATGGAATTCACACAAAATGTTTGACCTTCGAGTGCTCGAATCTAACTTCACCTTTTGACGCCACTGCACCTTTGTACCGAGCTTTTCCAGTGCGTACACTATTTTTGAAGGAGAAATGCAAAAGTTATGAGCAGATAACAATGGAGGCATACCTCTTTCGTTTCAGTGTGGTGCGGTATGTCACGGCGCGACATATGAATGCCATGGTGGAGGCGGGATGGATGCCCGGATGTAGGGCTGGTGTCTTTCTCGATTGAAACGAGGTGGTTGATCTCTTCGACCATCGTTGCGACGTTCTGTCCGTGTTTTGGTTTGGACCGACGTTAGTTGTTGGAGCGGTCCATTCAAGTCATCCTCATCTACCCTTACTTCGGCACTATAGATGTTATGGATTTATTCCCACATGGCGGGAGGGTATTTCATGAGTCTACTTAGTAGTTTTTGGGTTGCTTTCGACCCGCTTCTATTTATCCCATTTTGGAAGGCTGCTACCGCCATTCCTTCTGATACGTTTGGTAGGCTCATTCTTACTCTATTGAATCGGGCTAGGAAGTCTCGAAGCCCTTCGCCTGTCGTCTGCCTAACGAAGAAGATGTTGTTTACTCTGGCTTCTGCCTTTTTTCGCTCCCGCATGGGCGGTGACGAATTTATCTGCCATTTCTTCGAACATTGATATTGACAATGAAGGCAGTTGGAAATACCATGTCAATGCTCCTTCTGTCAGTGTTTTGCCAGATTTTTTCAGCAGCACTGAGGGAACCTATTCATTTGATAGATCGTTGCCTTTTACCGCAGTGACATAGTGGATTAGGTGATCTTCTGAATCTGTGGTGCCGTCGTATATTTTCAAGTATAGCAACATTTTGAAGGTTTTTGGAATAGAGTGGGGGCTGCTTCTTCACTGTACAGTTGCTCGATGAATCGGCCTGCATCACATTTTGGTAGCAACTTCGGAGCGCCTGGTATTTTATCGACCCTCTCTTGATGCTCCTTCATCTAATCGCGGAGAATTTTGTTCTTGTTTTCCATGTCTTCATTTTCTTAGGGATGGCCACGAGTGCATCGTTATCTGCATCAATGTCTCGACCCGGATTTCCCTCCCTCGGAATCGTGATGGCACCTACTAATGAGAGCTAGGAAAGCCAATCCTTAACTATTTATTTCATTATCCAATTACTTCTTTTTAACCAATAAAAAGCAAAAAACATGATAGCAACGGAAATTTAATAATTAAGCGGAAGACAATGATAGAATAACTGAAATCTATGTCTATTACATCAACTGAAGCCTTAATCTCCCAAAACCTAGTGTCAAAGTGTCACAAGCAATCTAAGAATGCTAAATACAAAATCTGAAAGTGAAGAAACACTATCTCACAAACCAAGAGATGAAACAGAAATATAAAGGATAGAGGAGATGTCGGGCCTGCGGACGCCAGCAGGGCTACCTCGGAGTCTCGGTGGATTGAAAGATAACTCCCGATCTACTGCTGATGATCTGCACACAGTGCAGAGTGTAGTATCAGCACAACCGACCCTATGTGCTGGTAAGTGTCTGGGCTACCCCGTCGAGGTAGCGACGAGGCTAGGATCAGACTCCAAATAAATCTGTGCAGTTATATTCATATACAGCGGATAATAAACAAGAAAAAACATTTTAAATGGGAGGGGAACACGCTTCAGGGATATCAGATAATACATAATTTTAAGATAATAATAAGGAAAATCAATAATTTAACTCTAACACGGATAAGGGAAATAAAAGCAGATTTCACTGTCAGTACATATCTCGTTGCAGGCGTGCAACCCGATCCCATTTCTCCATTTCTGTGGTAGGCGTACTACCCGTTTCTATTTTATCAAATCTCGTGGTAGGCGTACCACCCGCTCCCATTTCATCAATAACTTATGGTAGGCATACTACCCGCTCCCATATCAATCATAATTTGTGGTAAGCGTACCACCTGTTCCCATTTTATCAATACTTGTGGTAGTCGTACCACCCGCTCCCATTTCATCAATACTTGTGGTAGGCATACCACCCGCTCCCATTTTGATCCAACACAATATCACAATAATATCCCAGCAAGGGAACAATAGCAACATAGAAATTTTCCGGCAAGTGAACAACAATATCAAATCGACCATCCCGACAAGGGAGAACCAGCTATAACCAATCCTAGCTCAACTCCTACTCAGTCCAATTAATATCGATACTCAAGAATAAATAAAGTCCACGAGAATATACTAAGTCATCACTCAATCAAGAATCATCAATTAGAACATCCGAGGTGTCAATTAAGAACACAACAACCATAAACTTAAGACTCACGGTCATGCGCGTCACCAAAGTATAGATACGCGTCACCATTTCTATACATCGTACTCAACAAGAAGCAAATAGCAAATATGACTCAACTCCTAATCCATCAAGCTAGGGTAGACCGGACACTTACCTCGATGCCTTGAGCACAACTCAAGTCTCAACTATAGCTTTACCCCTTGATTCCACCGCCACTTCACTCGTATCTAATCACAAATTACTTAATTACATCAATAAGTGCTAAATGAATCAACCTCAATGCAGAAATGAGTTTTCCAAAGTTTTACCCAAAAAGTAGAAAATCGCATCAGGCCCACGTGGTCAAAACCCGAGGTTCGAACTAAAACCCGATTACCCATTCCCCCACGAACTCAAATATATAATTTGTTTTGAAATTGGACCTCAAATTGAGGTCCAACTCCCTAATTTTTGAAAAACCTAGGTTCTACCCAAAACACCTAATTTCCCCTATAAAATCTTTGATTTTTGGTTGAAATCACGTTAAAAGATGTTAATGATTGAAATAAATGAGTAAAAACTAACTTACAATTGATTTGGAAGAGGAGTTGTCTTGGAAAATCGCCTAAGTGTGTTTGGGTTTGAGAAAATATGAAAAATAGGGTTCAAAATCTTTTAAGTGTAAAATTGCAGGTTTGTGATATGGGAAATGCGAACAGGGGTTCGTAATTGCGAACCCCGACCTCTGTAGATATGGGAATTACGAAGCTTGGTTCGCATTTGCGAACGCTTCAAATTTTAGGGACCTTCACATTTGCGATAGTCGCATTTGCGAGGTCTGACCAATATGGGAGGTTTCACATTTGCGAGGAAAAGGGCAGACCTGGGTTGTTCGCATTTTCAAGGTAGCCTTCGCAGTTGTGAGCCAGGCTTCGCAAATGCGAAGCCTGCAGGTCTGTTCATACCAGCAAAATTTTAAGTTCAAAAATGCACCCCGTGGCCTATCCAAAACTCACCCGAGCCCTCGGCTCCAAACCAAATATACACACAACCTCAAAAACATCCTACGGACTTATTCGTGCGATCAAATCGCCAAAATAACATCATAAACATTGAATTAAACCACAAAATCCGTAAATTCTTTCAAACTCCATAAAACATCAAATTTTCCAATTTAGGTCCGAATCACGTCAAACGGCGTCCGTTTTTCATCAAATTTCACAAAAATATCTTAAATAATATATAAGACCTGTACCGGGCACCGGAACCAAAATACGGGCCCGATACTAACATGTTCTAATCAAATTTCATTTCAAATTTCCTTAAACAATTTCTTTTAAAAATTTATTTCTCGGGCTTGGGACCTTGGAATTCGATTCCGGGCATACGCCCAAGCCCCATATTTTCCTACGGACCCTCCGGGACCGTCAAATTACGGGTCCGGGTTCGTTTACCTAAAATGTTGATCAAAGTCAGATTAATTTAATTTATAGTCAAAACTTATCATTTTTCACACAGTTTCTCATTTAAGCTTTTCGGTTACGTGCCCGGACTATGCACGCAAGTTGAGGTGACTCTAGATGAAGTTTTTAAGGACTCAGAGTCATAGAATTCAATTTAAAACAAGTGATGACCGCTTGGGTCATCACATTCTCCACCTCTAAAATAACTGTTCGTCCTCGAACGGACAAAAGAAGGTAGTACCTAAGTCGGGGAAAAGATGGGGATAATGGCTCCGCATATCAGATTCGGACTCCCGGGTCGATGCCTCAGGAGGTTGACCTCTCCACTGAACACGAACAGAAGGAAAACTCTTCAACCTCAACCGACGAACCTACCGATCTAGAATCGCTACCGACTCCTCCTTATAAGATAAGTCCTTATCCAACTAGACAGTGCTGAAATCTAACACGTGGGATGGATCGTCGTGATACCTCCGAAGCATGGAATATGAAATACTGGATGCACAGTTGATCAGCTCGGCGGCAAAGCAAGTCTATAAGCCACCTCTCCCACTCGATCAAGAATCTCAAACGGACCAATGAACCTAGGGCTAATCTTGCCCTTCTTCCCAAATATCATCATGCCCTTCATAGGCAACACTCGGAGCAATACCCGCTCACCGACCATAAAAGCCACATCTCGAACCTTGCGATCTGGATAACGCTTTTGCCTAGATTGAGCTGAACGAAGCCTATCCTGAATGATCCTGACCTTGTCCAAGGCCTCTTGAACTAGATCTGTACCCAACAACCGAGCCTCTCCCGCCTCAAACCATCCAACCGAAGATCGACATTGCCTACGATATAAAGCCTCATAAGGAGCCATCGAAATACTCGACTGGTAGCTGTTGTTGTAGGCAAACTCTACTAAGGGAAAAAACTGATCCCACGAACCTCCAAAGTCAGTAACACAAGCTCAAAGCATATCCTGCAAAATCTGAATAGTCCGCTCGAACTGACCGTCCGTTTGGGGATGAAATGTTGTGCTCAACTCAACCCGTGTGCCCAACTCTCGCTGAACAGCTCTCCAGAAGCGCGAGGTAAACTGCATACCTCGGTCTGAAATGATAGATACGGGCACACCATGAAGGCGAACAATCTCTCGAATATAGATCTCAGCCAATCTCTCAGAAGAGTAGGAGACTGCCACAAGAATAAATGTGCTAACTTGGTCAGCCTATCAACAATGACCCATACTGCGTCGAACTTCTTCCGAGTCTGCGGAAGCCTAGTAACAAAATCCATAGTTATCTTCTCCCACTTCCACTCGGGAAGCTCAGTCCTCTGAAATAAACCCACAGACCTCTGATACTCATACTTAACCTGCTGACAATTCAAATACCGAGCCACATATGCAATGATATCCTTCTTCATTCTACACCACCAGTAATGCTGCCGCAAATCTTGATATATCTTCGCGGCGTGGGTGAATAGAGTACCGGGAGCTATAGGCCTCCACTAAAATCAACTCTCGGAGCCCATCCATATTAGGCACACAAACTGGACCCTGCAATCTCAAAACTCCATCATCATCTAAGATAACCTGCCTGGCACATCCGCATTGTACTATGTCTCTAAGGACACACAAATAGGGATCATCATACTTCTAGTCATGGATACGCTCTAATAATAAAGAACGAGCGATCGTGCAAGCTAACACCCGACTGGGCTCAGAAACATCTAGTCTCACGAACTAATTGCCTAAAGTCTAAACATCCAAAGCAAGTGGCCTCTCATCGATCGGAATGTAAGCAAGATTGCCCATACTGGCTGACTTCCTAGTCAAAGCATCAGCCACCGCATTGGCCTTTCCCGGATGGTATAAAATGGTGATATCATAATCCTTCAACAACTCCAACCATCTCCTCTGCCTCAAATTCAATTCCTTTTGCTTGAATAAATACTGAAGACTCTTGTGATCCGTGAACACCTCACATGCCACGCCATACAGATAATACTTCCAAATCTTCAATGCGTGAACTATGGCTGCCAATTCAAAATCGTGAGCCGGATAGTTCTTCTCATGAATCTTCAATTGCCTCGAAGCATAGGCAATGACTTTGCCATCCTGCATCAACACTGGTCCAAGCCCAACACGGGAAGCATAACAATAAACTGTATAAGGTCCTAAACCTGTGGGAAAAATCAACACCAGTGCCGTAGTCAGAGCAGTCTTGAACTTCTAAAAGCTCGCCTCACACTCATATGACCACCTAAACTGGGCACCCTTGTAGCTCAATCTGGTCATTGGGGCTGCTGATAACTAGGGATTTTAACGTATTTTTTGCCTCTACTTGCCTATGCTTTTATTATAAATTGTTACAAAAAAGTCCCAAAAGGCTTATAAGTTGTGCTTGATTGCAGGTTTGATCGACAAAGTGACAAAATGTCAAAGATCGACTCAAAAGGAGTGAAACCTACTTAAGTATCAAAAACCAAGCAATCTGAGGGAAAGCAGGCCTAGTGCGGACCGCGCAAACTCTAATGCGGCCGCACTAGGTGATTTAGAGAGTTGGCAAACCAGGCTAGAGGCAACACAGCCGCAGTTTAGTTTTAGCGCCCCGCGGTGAAGGCTCCGCGGCTGCACTACCTTTTTGTGCGGTCCGCGGATGAGAGACTCAGAGAGATTGAAAATTGCTAACTCCAAGCCATGCAATCCGCAATCCTGATTATGCGGACCGCGCCAGCTTCCTCCGTGGACGTGGTCCATTCTACATGGTTCGCAGAGCCCAAGTTCAGAGAAGCTAGAATTGAAGTCAAAGAGCCTAGTGCGGCCGCGGTCCATTTTTTGCAGCCCGCACTGACCCCGCAGGGGTATTTTGTCCAGTTTTTCCAACCTAGTATAAATATAATATTTTACCATTTTTAGGTTATCAGTTAATTCCAGAACATAGCTGCACTCATGGGAACGTATATTGTAGCCATTTTTGGTATATTAGCTTCAAATTAACAATAGATTCTTGTATTTTAATTTAGCATTTAATTAATATGTCCTGTTCTTCATCTATTTCTTCATTTTCTCCCTCAAGCATAAGTAGCTAAACCTATTAGCTCGGGTTTTGGCTTAACCCTAGTGTGGGTAATTGATGGGTGTTGCCCTCTAGGGTTAGATTAACTATGGATGTTTGATATTTGGGTTGATTTTATGTTTTAATCTATGAATTGGTGGTTGCAAACACTGATTTGTGCTTTGTGGATTTGACTGTTCTTGAGAAAGAGAGTCTAAGTCTCCAAAATTGACCCAATAAGGAATTGGGATGGACTCATGAGCAATGATAGTCCCAATTAACGGGTTAAACCTCGAGAGAGTAATCACCCTACTTGAACCCTAGTTGCTTGATCTAATTTGCCTACCCGTTTGGTCTCGAGAGAGTCAATTGGGCAAAATCACTCTCTCTACCGAGAGGTGTGAGAGTGGGTAAAATTGTGCAATGGTTATAGCATAAGCCCCAATTATGTCAATCGAACCTTAGTAACATCTACATGTTAATTAGCCACCTAGGTGATATCACAACCCTAGTGCCCTTCTTCCCATTAAATACAACTTTAGCAATTATCTCATAGCATAGTCTATTTTTAATTAGTAGTTTGATAATAGTAGTTTATAATTGAAAGACCCAAAAATGTATGGAAGTGACATCTAGAACAATTACACGATTCTAGTCTAGACAGATACCCAACTCCAATTTCTAGCTCTTTGTGGAATTCGATCCTGACTCCCATATCGGGTAAAAGCTATTGCGATCCTCTCTTCCTACTTTGTAGTAGTGTGGAGTTGGCTGCGTTCACTTTTTGGCGCCGTTGCCGGGGAGCTTACGATGTTGACTATCTGTTTAGTTAGTTTTGTATTTTGTTTCTCTTTCCTTCTTGTTTATTAATTTTATTTGTG
>MU785115.1:2288-13013 GCA_026770625.1 Nicotiana glauca | reverse complement strand
CACCTTGTGTGCAGATTCAGGTACTTCGGGAGCCTAGTTGAGCTAGTTGCTATTTCCAGAGTTTTCAGGAGTTGTCGAGGTAGCTGCTTGATATCCGCAGGACCCGACTCCTCCCCTATCCCTTTATTATTTCCGTACTTTAGAATATATTTATTTTATTTGAGGATTCTTGACTCGGTATTATTTAGAGGCTCTAGACTCATGACCCCGGGTCTTTGGGAGTTAGAGTTTCGTATTGTTTTCATTTGAGTATTTCAGCTATGAGTATTGATGTTTGATTTAAGTATTTAATTAATTGGTTTTGAGCTTCATGCTCGGTTGAGAGAGAGTGAATGGTCGGACTTGCCTAGCATTAGTGTTGGGCGCCATCACGACCGGGTTTGGGGCGTGACACACAGTTAGTTTTGGTTCTTATTTTATTAAATGTGTTGTTGAAAGATATTTTTGTTAAAAAAATTAAGTGTTCCTGGTGAATTTTATTCTTTAAAATGTATCATTATCTCTAATTTAATGTTGCAGTTACTCAATTAAATGTATCCCATAAAAGTATGCTTTAACTACTAAAATAATACAATAAATTAACAAAATAAAGGTTTTAACATTTATTTTGAAAGGTAAAAGGAGGGGTATTCCTAATGATCTTTTTCCCAAAAAGTATATATTTTTTCTCATAGAAATTTTCACTTTCTCAATATACAACTAACAATAGTTTAGTTTATGTTATTTGTATAATTAGTAATTTTAAGAATCTATGCAACTTTTATTTTAATTTTATTTGTTATTTTTCTTAGCCTTGGACTTTCTTAATTAGATAAAACTTAAGTAATATTAATTGATAATATACAGTTAACTATACATCACATAGATTATTTGCTATAATTAAATTAAATTTATGAATTAAATCAAATATATTTTATTTATTGGCGATTTTCTTTTTCATAAAAAGATGGATAATATCTATATTTGTTATTAACTCGATAATTTTTTAAATTTTTTATTGATGTTTCATAAATATCAATAAAGCGCAAATAAATTTACTAATTAATACATAAAGATGAGTTCCCAGTGGATTACGAGTATTCTGGCTATCATAGCTTTTTTTTTGATCTGAAGATAATATATATTAGCATTTAGTAACCGCGTACAGATGACTGGTGCCTAACTGGCACCCTATCACAAACCATTATTGTATTACAAAGTCCTAAACTAGTACTAGTATTTACAATTGTTATGATCATCCTATTGGAATTATCATCATGACAACTAGTTACATACAAGTATCGCTGATTCATATTGCCACTGTAATTTTGCGAAACAGTGTCTTGGCCTGAGTGAGTTCCTTCCAAACAAGCCTTGTCCTTTGCAAAAGTTACTTCAACAAAAGTAGGAACATTTTCAAAAACTGTTGGCAAAAATTCCTTTCCAAAATTGTGGCATGCCTTTGCTAGATGGCCTGCTACCATGTTTTGCTCTCTGTACGCGTGATTGACTACAGAATTACCTAACTAGCCCAGATAGTACCTGCAGTCAGCAATTAAGTTAGAGAAAGCAATATTGTCAGAGTATAATAATAGTATAAGATCCTTTGCATCCACCTCCACCTCTAGAGGTGCAATGTTATTTTCATAAGCTAATTTCAACCCCTGTGTTAATGCATATAGCTCCAAAAAATGGATGAATCATGTGGTACAGATCCAGTGAAACCTAAAATCCATTCAGCCTTGGAGTTCCTAATTAATCCTCCTATGCCTGCTGTATTTGCTGAAAAAGCTCCATCAGTATTAAGTTTATAGCAATAAGCAGTTGGAGGATTCCATTTGATATCCTTAGCTAATTTTATTTTATGAGTAGGCTTACAAGTATAAGAAGACAAGTAAGTAAATTTCGCTGCTTGTTGAGTAATATGATTATGGAGAACATTACCTTTAGTCATGTTGTACAGGTTATCATTTCGTGAAAGCCAAATATTCCATAAACTAATAGGTAAGTATGTTTGAGGGCTGATGATGAAAGGAAGGCCGGATTTTTTATGAAAAACGAGTTCATGTACCCAAGTATGTGTGGATTGCAGATTGGTATGATGATTAATGAGGTGCATAAAGCCCAATTCTTGCCAATATTTCCTAGCCTTGGAGCAATCAAGAAAAATGTATTTAATAGACTCATCTTCCCTTTGACAGTAATAATAAGCTGCATCCTAGATAATATTAGTATTTTTTAAGTAAAGTCTTGTTGGTAACCTTTTATGGCAAAGAAGCCAAATGAAGCTTTTAATTTTTGGATGTATAGGGAGTTTCCAAATCCATAAAAAAGTATGAGAATTAGTCATAAATAACTGTGTGTCTACCTCAAGTTTGGTATATATAAAGTTAACAGTGAATTTGCTAGTTTGAGTTAGACCCCAGTAGATTAGATCAGCTTGATTGCGAATGTGGGATACATAAGTAGCATCATCAAACGATTAATATTATGCCCTAGATCAAAAGAAATTATTTCTCTATTACATCCCTTGGGATTAAGAATGTGAGAAATTGTTAAACTCTTTTGTTCTAAAGTTAAGGGGCCTTGAATCATAGAGCGCAACATCATGCCTGGCCTTAGCCAAGGGTCATTCCAAACACTAATATGCTTGCCATCTCCTATTCTCCATTTTATACCCTTTTGGCTAAGGTTCCATCCTTTCGGGATGTTATCCCAAGTTTTGAAATTATTCAAAACACTATTTTTTTTAAATGTATTTGTTGATGAGAATCCTGGACCACATTGTTTGAGGGGATTGAAAATATTTTCAAGCAAGGCCCGCTAGTAAAGCCTTATTTTTTTGCCCTAATTTTTGAATACCCAGGCCACCTATAGCCTTGGGGGTTGTTATAATATTCCATTTGAGAAGGTGCATTCTTTTATTTATAGAGGTAGTGCCCCAAAGAAAATTTCGCTGGTATTGCTCCATTTTATTAATGATATATTTGGGAATTTGATCTGGCTATCATAGCTACTGGTACCAGTAATAGCAATTGGATCCTTAAGTTTAATCAATTTGATGTAGTATCTTTTGTAATACAAATAATAGGTTTAAGACGTGATTTTTCTCTTTTCTTGAAATTTGTTAACACGGAGATTTTACCCTTTTATCTTATGCTGAATCGACTACCTATTCTAAGTAAGAATAGTTTTTTTTGATTTCTTTTAAAACTATTGTGTAGGAGGTTACTGTGGTTGTGGTTGAAGTTTAAGGTTCTAAAGTTGAAGATGAAGAAATATACTCTAAATAGCTTTAAATTTATTGAAAATAACATGGCAATAGGAAATGAAGCAAAAAACGTACAACTTCGTATGACTATAAATTACGGGATCGAGCCGTGAAAGCAGCCACTAATATTTATATTAGGTTATGTTGTTTGTATATATTACTCCTCTTCAAGTACATCTTTCCTTGTATTCTAAATAAATACGAAATAATTTATACACCGAACTGCTCTTTAATACCCTAGGTGATACATGGAATGGAATCTTTATCATCCACATTGGTGTCCAGTAAATTTTCATATATGTGGATATACTTCTGTCCTTCTCATAATCTTTAACTTCACCAGTATTATCCTTTTCCTTTTTTTTTCTTCTTTTGGAACCAAATTTTTTTGCAACTTGAAGTTGGGCTTCTATATGGATTCTATATATATACTTGAATAGGTGGTGCTGGGATGGATTCTTTCATTTCGAATAAAACCATATTGACATTTTCAGCTAAGGATAGGGAATCAGTCATTTTTACATGAAAGATATAGTGCTACTACAAAGCAAGACTGTAACATTAACAAATGTCTAAGTAGATGTTGAATTAATTTCTCTTATGATTACTGAACTTTATCCATTATAACCGTAAGCTATAAAATTATTTATTGTCACGTTAAAGTAACTAAATTTTTCCTGCTATAACATGTGTAAATTCACAAAATACTTTTTGTCACATTAAAGTTTTCCCTCATTGGGGTCTTTCGCTGCTTGACTTTTAGCTTTGAGGATGTAGTCTCCGACCTTGAGTGTTCGTATTTTGGCCTTCCGGTTTATAGTAAATTTTTGCTTGTTGCTTTTGGGCTACCATTTTTACGTGAGCCATATCTCTTCACTCTTTGGCTTTATCCAAGTCTTGTAACCTATTTTCGTCGTTACTTGCTCCATTCTCGTTGGAGTATCTTAGTCTGGGTTCTCCGACTTTGATGGGTATGATCGCGTCAGTCCCGTAGACTAATGAATATGGTGTCTCGCCTGTGCTAGTTTTTGGCGTGGTAGCGATACGCCCATAATACTTCTGGCAGTAGTTCAGGCCATAGCCCCTTGGCGTCCTCGAGCTTCTTTTTTAATATATTCAAAATCCTTTTGTTGGATGATTCGGCTTGGCCATTGCCGGCAGGGTGGTAGGGTGTGGAGAGTATTCATTTGATGTGTCATTTCTCAGAAAATTCGAATGTTTTCTTTCCAACGAACTCAGTTGTTTCCAAGCCCCATATTTTCCTACGGACCCTCAGGGACCATCAAATCGTGGGTCCGAGTCCGTTTACCCAAAACGTTGACCAAAGTCAAATTAATTCAATTTATTGTCAAAACTTATTATTTTTCACACAATTTCTCATTTAAGCTTTTTGGCTACGCGCTCGGACTACGCACTCAAATCGAGGTGATTCTAGATGAGGTTTTCAAGGCCTCAGAGTCATAGAATTAAATTTAAAACAAGTGATGACCGCTTGGGTCATCACATTCTCCACCTCTATAACAACTGTTCGTCCTCGAACAGACAAAAGAAAGAAGTACCCGAGCTGAGGAAAAGATGGGGATAACGGCTCCACATATTAGACTCGAACTCCCAGGTCGATGCCTCAGGAGGCTGACCTCTCCACTGAACACGAACAGAAGGAAAACTCTTTGATCTCAACTGATGAACCTGCCGGTCTAGAATAGCCACCGACTCCTCCTTATAAGATAAGTCCTTGTCCAACTGGATAGTGCTGAAATCTAACACGTGGGCTGGATCGCCGTGATACCTCCGAAGCATGGACACATGAAATACTAGATGTACGACTAATAAGTTCGGCGGCAAAGCAAGTCTATAAGCTACCTCTCCCACTCGATAAAGAATCTCAAATGGACCAATGAACCTAGGTCTAAGCTTTCCCTTCTTCCCAAATCTCATCACGCCCTTCATAGGCGACAGTCGGAGCAATACCCACTCACCGACCATAAAAGCCACATCTCGAACCTTGCAATCTGCATAACTCTTTTGCCTGGACTGAGCTGAACGAAACCTATCCTGAATGATCCTGACCTTGTCCAAGGCCTCCTGAACTAGATCTGTACCTAACAACCGAGCCTCTCCCGGCTCAAACCATCCAATCTGAGATCGACACCGCCTACTATATAAAGTCTCATAAGGATCCATCTAAATACTCGACTGGTAGCTGTTGTTGTAGGAAAACTCTGCTAAGAGCAAAAACTGATCCTACGAACTTCCAAAGTCAATAACATAAGCTCAGAGCATATCCTCCAAAATCTTAATAGTCCGCTCGGACTGATCGTCCGTCTGGGGATGAAATGTTGTGCTCAACTCAACCCATGTTCCCAACTCTTACTGAATTTCTCTCCATAAGCACAAGGTAAACTGCATACCCCGGTCCAAAATGATAGATACGGGCACACCATGAAGGCAAACAATCTCCCGAATATAGATCTCAGCCAACCTCTCGGAAGAATAGGAGACTGCCATAGGAATGAAATGAGCTGACTTGGTCAGCCTATCAATAATGACCCATATTGCGTCTAACTTCTCCCGAGTCTGCGGAAGCCCAGTAACAAAGTCCATAGTAATCCGCTCCCACTTCCACTCAGGTAGCTCAATCCTATGAAATAAACCACCAGACCTCTGATGCTCATACTTAACCTGCTGACAATTCAAACACCGAGCCACATATGCAATGATATCCTTCTTTATTCTATGCCACCAGTAATGCTGCCGCAAATCCTGATACATCTTCGCGGTGCACAAGTGAATAGAGTACCGGGAGCTATGGGCCTCCTCTAAAATCAACTCTCGGAGCCCATCCACGTTAGGCACACAAACTCAACCCTGCAATCTCAAAACTCCATCATTATCCAAGGTAACCTGCCTGTCACCTCCACGCTGCACTTGTCTCTAAGGATACACAAATGGGGATCATCATAATGCCGATTATGGATACTCTCTAATAATGAAGAACGAGCGACCATGCAAGCTAACAATCGATTGGGCTCAGAAACATCCATTCTCACGAGCTGATTGGCTAAAGTCTGAACATCTAAATCAAGCGGCCTCTCATCGACCGGAATGTAAGCAAGACTGCCCATACTGGCTGACTTCCTACTCAAAACATCAACCACCACATTGGCCTTTCTCGGATGATATAAAATGGTGATATAATAATCCTTCAACAACTCCAACCACCTCCTCTGCCTCAAATTCAAATCCTTTTACTTGAACAAATACTGAAGACTCTTCTGATCCGTGAACACATCACATGCCACGCCATATAAATAATGCCTCCAAATCTTCAATGCGTGAACTATGGCTGCCAATTCCAAATCATGAACTGGATAGTTCTTCTCATGAATCTTAAATTGCCTCGAAGCATAGTCAATGACATCCTTCATCAACACTGCTCCAAGCCCAACACGGGAAGCATCACAATAAACTGTATAAGGCCCTGAACCTGTGGGGCAAACCAATACCGGTGTCGTAGTTAGAGCTGTCTTGAGCTTCTAAAGCTCGACTCACACTCATCTGACCATCTGAACTGGGCACCCTTCTGGGCCAATCTTGTAATAGGGGATGCAATAGATTAAAACCCTCCACAAACCGATGGTAGTAGCCTGGCAATCCCAAGAAACTCTGAATCTCTGTAGTTGATACTGGTCTAGGCCATCTCTTGACTACCTCAATCTTCTTCGGATCAACCTGAATACCCTCTTCTAATAAAACATAACCCAGGAATGCAGCTGAACCCAACTAGAACTCACACTTGGAGAACTTTGCATATAACTGACTATCCCTCGGAGTCTAAAGAACTACTCTAAGGTGCTGCTTGTGCTCCTCCTGGCTGCGGGAATATATCAATATATCATCAATGAAGAGTATCACGAACGAGTCCAAATAAGGCCTGAACACTCGGTTCATCAAGTCCATAAAAGCTGCTGGGGCATCTGTCAACCCGAATGACATAACCAAGAACTCATAATGCTCGTGCCGAGTGCGAAAAGCTGTCTTAGGGACAACAGATGCCCTAATCCTCAACTGATGCTATCCAGATCTCAAGTTAATCTTGGAAAATACCTTGGCACCCTGAAGCTGATCGAACAAATCATCAATTCTCGGCAATGGATACTTATTCTTGATTGTTACCTTTTTCAATTGCCGATAATCAATACACATTCTCATTGATCCATCCTTCTTCTTGACAAATAACACTGGCACACCCCAAGGTGAAACATTGGGTCTAATGAAACCCTTCTCAAGCAAATCCTGCAACTGATCCTTTAACTCTTTCAACTCCGGCGGGGCCATATGATATGGCGGGATAGAAATGGGATGAGTGCCTGGAGCTAAATCAATGCAAAAGTCAATATCCCTGTCGGGTGGCATACCCGGCAGGTTTGAAGGAAAGACCTAAGGAAACTCCCGAACAACAGGCAATGAATCAATAGAAGAGAACTCAGCACTAGAATCGCGAACATAAGCCAAATAGGGCAAACACCCCTTCTCGACCATACGCCGAGCCTTCATATACGAAATGACACTGCGGGTAGAATAACCTAGAGTACCTCTCCACTCTAAACGAGGCATACCCGGTAAAGCTAAGGTCACATTCTTGGAATGACAGTCGAAGATAGCGTGGTAAGGTGATAACCAGTCCATCCCCAATATAATATCGAAGTCAACCATGTATAAAAGTACCAAGTCTACACGAGTCTCAAGATCCCCAATTTCCCCCATGAAAATCTTTAATTTTAAGTTGAAATTATGTTAAAAGATGTTAATAATTGAAAAAAATGAGGAAAAACTAACTTACAATTGATTTGGAAGAAGACTTGTGCTTGGAAAATCGCCTAAGTGTGTTTTGGTTTGAGAAAATATGAAAAATGAGGTTCAAAATAATTTAAGTATAAAATTGCAGGTCTCTAATATGGAAAATGTGAACAGGGGTTCGCAATTGCGAACCTCGACCTCTGCAGATATGGGAATTGCAAAGCTTGGTTCGCATTTGCGAATGCTTCAAATTTTAGGGACCTTCGCATTTGCGACATAATTATCGCATTTGCGATAGTTGCATTTGCGACCTATTGCTTGCATTTGCGAGGTCTGACCAATATGGGAGGTTTCATATTTACGAACATGAATCTCGCATTTGCGAGGAAAAGGGCAGACCTGGGCTGTTCGCATTTGCGAGGCAGCCTTCGCATTTGCGAGCTCGCATTTGCGAACCAGGCTTCGCAAATGTGAAGCCTACAGGTCTGTTCATACCAGTAAATTTTTAAGTTCAAAAATGCACCCCGTGGCCTATTCAAAACTCACCCGAGCCCTTGAAGCTCCAAACCAAATATACACATAATCTCAAAAATATCCTATGGACTTATTCATGCGACAAATTGCCAAAATAACATCATAAGCATCGAATTGAACCTCAAAATCCATAAATTCTTTCAAACTTCATAAAACATAAAATTTTCCAATTTAGGTCTGAATCACGTCAAACGACATCCGTTTTTATCAACTTTCACATAAACATCTTAAATTATATATAAGACCTTTACTGGGCGCCGGAACTAAAATACGGGCCCGATACTAATATGTTCTAATCGATTTCGGGCATACGCCCAAGCCCCATATTTTCTTACGGACCCTCTAGGACCGTCAAATTATGGGTCCGGGTCCGTTTACCCAAAATGTTGACCAAAGTCAAATTAATTTAGTTTATAGTCAAAACATATCATTTTTCACACAGTTTTTCATTTAAGCTTTCCGGCTACACGCTCAGACTTCACACGCAAATCAAGGTGACTCTAAATGAGGTTTTCAAGGTCTCGAAGTTATAGAATTCAATTTAAAACAAGTGATGACCGTTTGGGTCATCACAATCAGTGACAATGTGAGTGTTACCTGCGAGTGGAGTTTCTGGCCCATCGGAGATAATTGTGGTTTCTGCATGTATTGTGTTTCTGACATTCCTTTAAGTAGGTTTGTCGAGTATGCTACTCAAAGTAATTGTCAAACATTCCTCTAATAGCCTTTTTACATCCGGTGGCGCTTCTCCTACTGCGGATGTTGAGGTTTCTTTCTCGCGTGATACGGTCACACTTTCGTGCGGGTTGGACGTGATATCTCCTTCAAATGTAGCACTCGGCGTTATGTTTTCATTGTTTTCCCTATCGGCTTCATTGATGAAGCCTAGAAGGTTGTTCGTGACACCTATTATCGCTTTTAATCTTGCTTCTCTCTTTCCTGCCATTGCTGACCTTTGCGGGGCTATAGAGAGGCGATTATCTCTTTCAAGGATCTTTATGAAACTAAAATCTTGGCTATAGAAAACCCCATAGACGATGCCAAATTATTTAACTCAAAAGATATTGTAACCTTTTGAATAAATCAATCAAAGAAAACAATGGGGTAAATCTTAGCTAAGAATAATAATCTCTAGAACACAAGATGTATAAGATTTATGCGATGGATGAGATTCCTCAATTCATTTTCTTTAAGTGTTATAGATGCTAACTGTTTTTCGTAGAAGAATATTACATTCAATGCTTTGTTTTTTCTTAGAATGAATTGTCTCTCTCTCTCTTTATGAGGTTCCTTTTTTGGTATATATAAGGGACATATCCCTTATGATCCCTAAAAGACATATTCTGAGGAATATTCGAAGGAATATATGACGACCCGACCCGCCGTCACGTGAGTTACCGCTCCATTTTTCACTTATTATGTTGCTTCATGTTTCAATATTAGTATTAGAGTCGATCGGCTGTATTTGAATTGGTTTTGGTCAAAAATAAGGCACATAGCCTCTTAGAAGGAAGCTTGTTTTGGAAAAGTCAATCGGAAGTTGACTTGTGAGTTAGAGGGCTCGAAAGTGATTTCCGGTGGTTCGGTTAGCTTCGGGGGATGATTTGTGACTTAGGAGTGCGATCAGAATTGAATTTTGAGGTCCGATGTAGAAATAGGCTTGGATTGGCTAAGTTGGAGTTTTGGCGAATTACGGTTGATTGGTGAGATTTTGATCCGGGGGTCGGAATGGAATTCCGAGAGTTGCAGTAGCTTCGTTAGGTGATTTTGGATATGTCTACAAATTTTCAGGTCATTCGGACGTCGTTTGGTCGGGGTAGTTTTAGTTGAACTTAGGCTTGAATCCGTCGTGATTTGATGATTTTTGTGTTAATGATCGTGTTTTTATGATTGGACCAAGTTCGAATGAGGTAATAAAACATATCTGTATTTTTGGTTGAGGTCCCGAGGGCCTCGGGTTGAATTCGGGTGGTTGAACGAGAGAATTTGGAGTTTGAAGTCTGCTGGTTTTGAGTTACAGCAGGTATTTCCGCATCTGCGGAAGGGAGACCGCAGATGCGGCTCCGCAGAAGCGAAAAATTCTCCGCAGGTGCAAAATTTGGTGAGTTCAGCAAGTTCCGCAGAAGCGGAAATTTATTTGC
>MU785114.1:10496-24732 GCA_026770625.1 Nicotiana glauca | reverse complement strand
TATAGGCATGGTGACGAGTATCTATACATTGGTGTCTAGCATGACCGTGAGTCCTTATAATGTGATTATCATAAGATGGCTGTGAATTCCATATTTAGTGGAGGATGTCTATATACTGTGAATAACGTGTGAATAGTAAATGATCATTAAATTCATTGGAGCGTTGGCTCAGAACAGTGAAGTGAATTATAAGATAAGTAAAGTATGAAAAAAGGAAACATTGTTGATTATTCCCTTGCCGGGATGTAAGTATTTAATGTATTATCCCTTGCCGAGATGATTGAACTATTAATTGTGCTCCCTTGCCGGGATGATTGAACTGTTAATTGTGCTCCCTTGCCGGGTTGATTGAGCTGTTAATTGTACTCCGTTGCCGGGATGTTTGCTATGTATTTGTCTGTTGTGTGTCCCTTCATTGTGACTGTTGCTTGGGGACTCAGACTACTAAATGATATTGTGGAGCGGGTTGCACGCCGCAACAAATGACACTGAGGATCAGGTTGCGCGCCGCAATAATGATAACTGATAAATAATGTGTGTCGGGTTGCACGCCGCAACAGTGATATGTGGAGCGGGTTGCACGCTGCAACAATGGTAATTATGGAGCGGGTTGCACGCCGCAACAGTTGTTGATATCTCTGGTTATGTCTGAATATTGACTTCTTGTTTCATTGTGGACTTTAATCGGTTTGGTTGTTACTCTGGATTACTGCTATTTGTATTTCCCCATAGCATGTTTCCCCTCCCATGTTGTTAATTACTTGGTATTCGATTTCCGCTGTATATTTATAGCTGCACAGGTTTATCTGGTGTCCAGTCTAGCCTCGTCACTACTTCGCCGGGGTTAGGCTAGACACTTACCAGCACATGGAGTCGGTTGTACTGATACTACACTTCTGTGCATTTTTGCACAGATCCAGGTTTTTAGTAGCAGCAGCAGCAGTAGTTCGGGAGCAGAATTTTATTATCACGAGACTGAGGTAGCCTTGCAGGCATCCTCAGGCCCAGCGTCTCTTCTTATGTTTTTTTCATTTATACTGTTGCCTCATCGTTTCGAGACAGACAGCTGTTATATTTCTTTCAGGCCTTTATATGTAGTTTATTCTTAGTGGTTCGTGAGTATGTGACACCAAATCTTGGGTAGAGAATATTGTTGAGCATTTCATATTTATTTCAGACTTATAAAATTACACCTCCGCATTTATTGCTGTTATTATTAATGATGCTATAAATTGACAACAGAATGGTTTTACTAATGGAAACGGTAAGTAAGTTGGCTTGCCTAGCTACCACGAGTAGGCGCCATCACGATCCCGATGGTGGGAAATCCGGGTCGTGACAAGTTGGTATCAGAGCACTAGGTTACATAGGTCTCACAACTCACGAACAAACTTAGTAGAGTCTGAGGGGTAGGTACGGAGACGTCTGTACTTGTTCCCCAGAGTCTATTGAGTTAGGAAAAATCTCTCATTTGTTCTTTCTTGTCGTGCGATTTGGTTCCTCAAATGCTGATTGAATTTCTACTCTGTTCTTTCGCAGATGGCGAGAACACGCGCTTCCTCATCCGCTGATCAGCAGTCCGAGCCCCAGGCAGCTCCCGCTAGGGGCAGAGGACGTGGCCAGGCTAGGGGCCGAGGTAGGGGCAGAACCCAGCCACCAGCAGCAACACCAGTGGCAGATACTCAGGTTAACCTTGGCGAGGAGGTTCCGGCCCCAGCCCAGACAGTTCCGGTGGGCCCAGCTCAGGTCCCAGAGGGGTTTATTGCTACCCCTGTTCTTCAGGACGCCTTGGTCCGATTGGCTGGCATTATGGAGAGTGTCACCCGAGCAGGATTGCTTCCTGCAGCACCAGCCACTCCTCAGGCTGGAGGAGGAGCCCAGACTCCTGCTGTACGTACTCCGGAGCAGGTAGCTCCCCAGACTCAGGTTCCACTGGTTCAGACAGCTGCGGCAGTTCAGCCGGGGGTAGTTGCACAGACCGGTGATGGAGCGGCTATGTCCGCAGATGATTTATGGAGGTTGGACAGATTCACCAAGCTCTTCACTGCTACATTCAGCGGAGCTTCTTCTGAGGACCCCCAGGATTTCTTATACAGCTGCCATGAGGTTCTTCGTAACATGGGCATTGTGGAGTCCAACGGAGTTGATTTTGCGGCTTTTCATTTGTCTGGATCTGCCAAGACTTGGTGGAGGGATTACTGTTCAGCTAGACCAGCAGGGTCGCCGCCTTTGACTTGGGATCAGTTCTCGGAGTTGTTTTTAGAGAAGTTCCTTCCCGTTACTCAGAGGGATGCTTATCGGAGGCAGTTTGAGCGCCTCCAGCAGGGATCTATGACGGTCACACAGTACGAGACCCGGTTTATCGATCTGGCTCGCCATGCCCTCGTCATACTCCCCACTGAGAGGGAGAGAGTGAGGAGATTTATTGATGGGTTGATCCAGCCTATCCGTCTTCAGATGGCCAGAGAGGCGGGTAGTGATATTACTTTTCAGGAGGCGGCCAATGTGGCCCGTAGGATTGAGATGGTTTTACCACAGGGGGGTTTATATGGCAGACAAGAAGCCCCGTCACTCAGGTCGTTTCGGTGGTGCCTCATCTGGAAGCAGGGATTCTTATGATAGGGGCCAGTCTTCCAGGCCTTTTCAGTCAGCCCTCCAGGCTTCACAGGGTGGTTCAGGTGATCGTGGTTTTCGTGAGCAGTATTCAGATCAGCAGCCCATCAGTGCACAGCCTCTTCAGAGTGTTCGTGGAGGTCATTCGGGCCGTCAGGGCCAGTCTCGTCGTTCCGAGGGGTGTTATGAGTGTGGAGAATACGGTCACATCAGGAGAGCTTGCCCGAGATTGAGGGGTACACAGTCACAGCAGCAGGGTCCTCGCCCCATGATTCAGGCACCAGTTGACCCACAGCTTGCCCAGCCAGCCAGGGGCGGGGGTAGGGATCATAGAGGTGGAGGTCGACACCGTAGAGGTGGAGGCCGTCCCTCCAGAGGTAGAGGTCAGCCGATGGATGACCGTCCTAGAGACATGGTTCAGGGAGGTGGTGCTGAGCCCCGATTTTATGCTTTGCCAGCCAGGCCAGAGGCGGAGGCGTCAGATGCTGTGATTACAGGTACCATTCTGGTTTGCGATAGAGATGCTTCAGTACTATTTGAACCTGGGTCTACATATTCATATGTGTCTTCCTATTTTGCACCTTGCCTGACTATGTCTAGTTATGCCTTGGACATTCCTGTTTATGTGTCTACGCCGGTGGGAGACTCCATAGTAGTTGACCGGGTGCATCGTTCCTGCATGGTTGTGTTTGAGGGTCTTGAGACTCGTGTTGATTTATTACTGTTAGATATGGTGGATTTTGATGTTATATTGGGGATGGATTGGTTGTCCCCGTATCATGCTATCCTAGATTGTCACGCCAAGACCGTGACCTTGGCTTTGCCAGAATTACCCCGACTAGAGTGGAAAGGGACCCCAGGTCACGCCACCCGCAATGTTATTTCATACGTTAAGGCTCGACGCATGGTCGAGAAAGGGTGTTTAGCTTATCTGGCATATGTTCGTGACTCCAGCGCAGAGGTTCCTTCTATTGACTCTGTTCCTATTGTACGGGAGTTTCCCGAGGTTTTCCCTTCCGACCTGCCGGGTATGCCACCCGACAGGGATATTGACTTCTGTATTGATCTGGCTCCGGGCACTCAGCCTATTTCTATTCCGCCGTATCGCATGGCCCCGCCAGAGTTAAAAGAGCTAAAGGATCAGTTGCAGGACTTGCTAGAGAAGGGCTTTATCAGGCCTAGTGTTTCTCCTTGGGGTGCGCCGGTGTTATTTGTGAAGAAGAAGGATGGTTCGATGCGGATGTGTATTGATTACCGGCAATTAAACAAAGTGACGATAAAGAATAAGTATCCACTGCCGAGGATTGATGATTTGTTTGACCAGCTCCAGGGAGCAAGGGTGTTCTCAAAGATAGACTTGAGATCTGGCTACCATCAGCTGAAGATTAGGGCGTCTGATGTCCCTAAGACAGCATTCCGCACTCGGTATGGGCACTATGAGTTTTTAGTCATGTCATTTGGGTTGACCAATGCCCCAGCAGCATTTATGGAGTTGATGAACCGAGTGTTCAGGCCTTATCTAGACTTGTTCGTGATAGTCTTTATAGATGATATCCTGGTGTACTCCCGCAGCCAGGAAGAGCACGAGCAGCACCTCAGAGTGGTTCTTCAGACTCTGAAGGATAGTCAGCTATATGCTAAGTTTATATGGGACCTAGGCGTATGTCCGGAATTGAATTCCGAGGTCCCTAGCCCGAGTAATGAATTTTTTTGTGAAATAGTTAAATTGAAGTTTTAAAGAATTAAATAAACTAAGTAATCATTGATTTCTTAGGTATCCGGCTCGGATTTTGATTTCGAAAATTGGTGCAGGTCCGAAATATCTGTTAAGACTTACTCGTGAAATTTGGTGTCAATCCGAGTAGGTTAAGGGCGTTTTGGCCTGTTTGGAGGAAATTAAGAACTTGGAGTTCAATAGATTGATTCATTTGGTTTTCGGACGTGATTCTTAGATATAATGTTGTTTTGAGTGATCCGAGGGTTCGAGTAGGTCCGCCTTGTGATTTTGGACTTTTTGGTATGTTCGGGCAGGGCACGGGAGCCCCGAGCGTCAAACGAGCGAGGCTCGAGTGAAGTTAAAAGTTGGAAAAAAATGCTGAGTCTGCTGCTTGTGTCATAATCGCATCTGCGGTTCTAGGACCGCAGATGCGGTTAGGAACTCGCAGAAGCGGTCAAGGGCAGCCCTGGCAAAATTGCAGATGCGATCTTGAGACCGCAGAAGCGGTCCTGCTTAAGCATCCATCTGACTGCAGAAGCGGTCCAGTCCCAGTTGGTCCGAAACTGCAGAAGCGGAAAGGCCACCGCAGAAGCGGAAGTAGCTGGGGAAGAGAGGTTCATTTAATTCGAACCCATAGCCACTTTTATCATTTTTCACTCCACACTTAGGCAATTTGGGTGCTTCCAAAGAGAGAGTTTCAACACAACTTGTAAGGTAAGTAATTCCCCTTCATCCCTAGCTTAAATACATGTATATTAGGTAGATTAACCACTAAAAACTAAGTAAAAATCAAGGGTTAGAGCTAGACCTAGGGTTTTAATAAAACTAATATTTAATCATGTAATTTGTTATATAATGAACTAGAAATCTTATATTAGTGATCCTTAGGTTATGGAGAACAACTTCCTTCAAAAAATATCGGAATCTTGGCACGTGGGCCCGGGGTCGAAATTTAGGAAACTTGTGTTAATGGTTGGGAAATTGCTTAGATAGCTAGAATTCATTCTTGTGAGTCTATATTGACCAGTTCTTACTTCAATTATCTAGTGTGTGATCGATTGGCTGCAAATTGAGGGGTTTGGCTTGTTCTTGACTTTTGGAAGTGCGCTTCGGAGCAAGGTGAGTCTCCTTTCTAACCTTGTAAGAGGGAATTGTCCCCATAGGATTAATGAATGAATAATTATTGCTAAATGCGGGGGCTACGTACGCACTAAGTGATGAGTGTCCGTGCGTAGCTACTACTATGTTGATTGTCCGGGTAGTTTAGGACCCACATCATGCTTTATTTATGAGAATCTCCATATTAATTGTCTAATGAGATCACTTAGGATGTGTTAGAGACTTGAAAGAAAATAAAAGCAACTTGCACACTTGTTGCACATTGTATTGTATAATTGACTCTAAATGTGCCTTTGTGCGTATTCTTGACATTGCTTGATATTTGTGGATTGGGTCGATCGACTTGGTATTAATAGATGCATCTATAGGCGTGCCGTCGACCCTCGGCAAGTGCACAGTTTCTTTCTGTTGGTTCGGGCCGTCGCCTCGACACTATGTGCGTATGATTAATTGTGTGGAAACTTATACTTGCCTTGATTGCTATTGTCCCGAAAATGAAAAATGGTAAATTTGATGTTGTGAAGTACATGACTTATGCCACTCGCCATAAACTGTTAATACTTGTAACTTCCATGATTAGAACACATTACACACACACACATATATATATATATATATATATATATATATTATTTGAGCTTAGTAAGTATCCAGTCGACTTTTCGTCTCTACTTCTTCGAGATTAGACGGGATAGTTAATGGGTACATGTTGTTTCTATACTCATGCTACGCTTCTGTACTTAAATGTACAGGATTTGAGGCAGGTGGATCTGGACATCATTCTGGTGCGTATCAGTGAGCACATTTGGGACTTCTACGATGAGCTGCTTCTCTTTCATGCCGATCTGCAGCCAAAGAAGTCTTTCTTTGTACTTTTATTTCTGTCCATCCTAGCTCAGACAGTAGGATAGTATATTATTCTTTTGTGTATATTCTACTAGTTGCCTGTAGCTTGCGACACCAGGTTTTGGCACACACGTTAGTAGACATTTATTTTTGGGTTGTATAATCACTTTTATACATTATTGATCACTTTTGGCATTAACTTTAATTTGAAAAAATCTATTACACTTAGTTTTTGGTAAAAGTAAAAATGAGAATTTAATTATATTTCCGCGTTGGCTGGCCTGACAATGGCGTCGGGTGCCATCATGACCTATTATGGAAAATGGGTCGTGCCAAGGCTGGTCATGCTAACTTTATTTTTTATGTGGGCTTGCTGAATGCCCAGACCCCCACAACTTTTAGGCATAGTGATGGTATCCCAATTAATCATATGATTCTTTCTTTTTTCAGAAGTTATTCCCCAGATAAAATTCTTTTGGATTCTCTCAATCTGGTTAGGGTTGTGGGATGGTAGCTTAATGTAACTCATGATATGACTATGAATGCTCCCCGGACTTGGTTTGGCTAAAGTTGTATGTCCAGTTATAATTGGCTTAAAGTATGTATATTTTGATATATATCGTATTGCATTTTGCTCTTGTTTGGATGATTTAAGATATTTAATATGATGATTTGTGCTAAATTATGGTGTTTCTATGTGTAGTGTCGATGCCCCCTTTTTTCTAAAGGCGAAATTGGGTTTACAATATTTGGGCAGACAACTCTAGTCCTTTCGAGAATTTGGGTTTGAGATTTAGAAGAGTCTCCACCTAATGATTAAGTGCATTAGGACACTAAGAAAATTAAAAGAAAAGAAAAACCAGAGAATGGGTAAGGGCTTGAAATTATCTCAGGGGGAAGGTGTTAGGCACCCCCCAAGATCCACTAGTGTGGTTCCCGACCATGCTACAATTGTGACTTCACATAATCAAGTAAGCAATTAAGGGCTCAGATAAGAAGGATTCGCATACAACATTGCAAATAAGTTAAAATAGAGGAAAGGTAAAGAGGGCAGAAATTTTATGAAAGATTCAGACAATTTAAAAGAGATAGACGAAAGCAAGTAAAAGAGAAGGGGTCTTAGGTTTATGATTAATATGGATCACCCCACACAACACCCGGTAACCATTTATACATGTGGTGTAATTCGCGTGGTCATCATATCCATATCTACCCTTCCTACCCCGTTAAGGTATTAAAGCGCGGGATAGTATCGTTACATAATGCATGCTATTACCCGTCCCAATCCTATCAGTCCCAGAGGCATTGAGACCACTAGTCCTAAAGGGAAGGGAGTTGGGGCTTTTCATAGTTTCAAAGGATAAAAGTCTAGGTGACAAGAAAAAACATGTAGATAGTTAAAGGGGGAAACAAATAGCAATTTAGGCTCACATAGGCCTCCTCACTTAAAAGAGCAAACATAGCATGACTTCAAATACTGGTTTGGTCTGAATTAAATTAAAAGCATGGGCTGGGCTGATTCATCAAATATTTCTTAGATGAGGAGTCCGAATTAGCCTTGTCTGGATGTAGTTTATCAAAATTGACGCAATTAATTACCTAATACTTTTCCTAAGTGAGACCTATAGGCATGACATCTAATAGAGCGTACTGATTTTATAGGAAAAGGTTGCTGGTTTTATAAACAAAAGATCTGCAGATTTTGACGACCTTATGATTGATTTTAGACTCGTAGATAAAATAAACGAAGCTGGTTCAGTTGATTATTCCTATAGGCATGATTTCTAAGTGTGATTGGTTTTTAAACGATTACAGAAATGCAAGAGTCCTATATGCAGAACTTATAGGCATAATTTCTCAAAAAATGCAGAAGTGCAGGACTTATAGATATAATTTAAAAAATGCAAAATGCAGAAAAATTTAAGGTATAATTTCTATGATGCAGATGTGCGGAACTTATAGGCATGATTTCTAAGAAATGCAGAATGCAAAAATTATAAATAACCTATAGGCAAGTTTTCTACCCTTTGCATGCATTCATCTCCATCCCTTTCCACTAGCCATCCCCAATTGTTATTACAAATTATTACAGACCCAAATGAATCAGAAAAGAAAAGTAAAATTACATCAGAAGTTCTAGCTACATCCAAACAGCCTAATTCAAACTCAAAGTCCAACAATATGAGATAAACCAACTTCCAGGATCAGATTTCCAAAAGCCTTTCTCATATTTGGGATGTGTCAAAGTTCCCAAGAGTCTCAAAGGGCTCCGGGCAGTGCTTACACCCCAAACACATTGCAGAATTAAGATCATAGTGCAGTGTGGAAATGCCAGCCCTCAAATGTCCAAGTTTAGAGGTAACTGAAGGTCCCAAAGCAAGGCTCATAAGAGAGGGGCAGAACTTAAGAGTCCAGGAATAAGTGTGAGTGCATAGGGGAATTTGGGAAGGTCTTGACAGGCTAGTGGTCATGGCTAGCAAATGGGAATGCTGGCACACCTCTGACTAGCCTGTTAGCCAACTTAGGAGTTAGGATCCATTGTGGATTAGGTTATGGACTGGGCAGTAATTTGGATACTGTCAGGCCAAGCCCTTAACTCAACATATAGAAGGGAATAGAGGTAGGGATTCACAATAGAAACAGATACAAGGAAAGAACGCAATTAGCATAAGTCATCGAACATCAGTAGTAAAGCAAACAAGGGTGCGTGAACTATAAAGTAAACACATAGGGATGATGCAGAAAGCTAAATGAAAAACATACCAGTTTCAAAGGAAAACAAGTAAGAAAAAAGTAGTCTTGAGAGAGCCAAGTTGCAAACAAAGTGACTCCAAAAGATCTTAAGCAAAGTAGAGAGTTGATTTCAAAACTATAGTGCAAGAAAGTATGCAGTTGGAAGTGTTTTTGTTCGTGTGAATCTCAGTGTGTTTGTAAAGATGGAAGACAAGTCTTTATATAGTTTTGAAAAAAATTAGTACATAGGCAAAGAGTGCACGAACATGGAAATAACAATCAATTAGTGTGAATTCAAACAGCTGGACTCCTTTATTTAAGGAGTCTAGTTCAAATGGTTAGTCAAGACAGAATAAGGAAAAGAGATCAGTTCAGTAAGGTTGATTAGGGCAAAGAAACCATATAGTGCATAAACAAGGCCAAATACATAGTGGGTAATTAAGGAAAGTTGGAATACCAATGTATTTTATAAAATAAAAATAGGGGATCAGTTCGAAAATCAACCAAGAGGCTCTCGGATCCAATTGTGATCACACGGAATCCAAAGTAACTAAGGAAAGAGTTACATAAATATGGAAATAATTTAAAATTGGTACAGAATTACAGAAGGAATACACAAGATCATGTATTTAAGGAAAACATCACAAGCATGGGATTTTTACACAAAAAGACCAAGTAAACAGCCGGTAGGGTAAAAGAGGTTCAATCGAAAAAATCAGTGACAAATGATCAGCCTTATTAAAGGGATTTCAGAATCAATCACTTGGTTGGTGAAGACCTTTTGAAAGAAGAATATTCTCATATATAAAGCACATAGATAAAAAAAAGAGTCGTTTACTATAGAAAAAGTGTTTAACACTGAAAGTCTCAGAGTCACAAGCAAAAGAGATTCAAGTTCAATTACAGGCTCAAATAAACGCCCTCCCCCCAAAACCTAGGGTTTTGAATAGAGTCAGAGGTGAGAAGACAAGGGCATTGGGAGAGGCTCAGAAGCCCTCTCTCAAAGACTTAGGAAAGACAAGCATACACAATAGCAAGAACACTGATTCAAAGTCATGCTTGAGAAAACATGGAATTTAGACAAGTTTCAGAAGAAAGAGATGATACGAATTTAAACAAAGTAGGTAAAACATGCTTAGCAGGAGCATGAGCAGAACTCAGTAAGGTGAACAAAATCAAAGAGCTCAAACATAAACACACATATAGCAAATCATGAGGATTAATCAGCACGAATTATTCATGCGAGCAAAAGATTAACAATAACAAAATAGAAAAGTCTTTCCTAATAGAACAGAAACAAGAGAGGAAACTCATGCATAATAAGAAGAACACATACGAGCATGAAACACACATAAAGAAAGAACAGGAGAATTAGGAAGGTATTTGAAGAAATCCTTTTTCAGAAATCCTAAAATCAGATTTGAGCAATTTTAAAAGGGAAACTTGGGGAAAACGTTTGAAAAGTCAAGCAAAGACCAGGCATGTCATAGATATAAAAGAAATAAGCAAGTAAAGAACCTTAGATGGCTTAGAAGCATAGAAAACCCTCGAATGAGAAAGGTCTTGAGGAAAGTCGGATCCTGAGTCGAAGAGACTCATATTGCTCGAGTATGTCGGAATAATGGCCGGAGAGGTCATAGATCTACAGATCTAAGGAGAACCATTGAATTCGGGCCTCCAAAGTTCGAGTAGCTTAGGTTTAACAGTGAGAAAGAGTGAGCACAGACCACCCATGGCTTGGAATGCCATGGATTTCGATGGAAACAGGTGGGAGATGATTAGGGTTTCGGAGTGGGCTAGAGAGGGTTTGAGAGATGAAGAGTTCAAAGGCAGCATATATGATAGAATGGATTAGGGTTAGGTGGGTCAGGGAATTAAAAAAGGAAAGAAAGAATATCACTCATTGATCAAAATGATCAACGACTTGGATTTAAAGGAAAGCCAGGTGGGTTTAAAATCAGGTCAAAATTGGAATTGGGTTATTTTGATTGGGGCGGAATTGGGGGTTAAATTGAGGTTATAATTGAAAAGGAATGAGGCTATAATTGAAATAGAAACAGGTTAGATGTTAAATAGCCAATTTTCCCCTTTTTATTTTATAAAATAGCCATAATGATTTTAAAACCAAATTAAAAGCACTCAACGAATTAATATATATAAATATTAATCCAAAAATACTGGAAATAATTTTATAATTACAAAATGTTGTTAATCGTGAAATAGGCTATAATTGTGATTGTATGCAATTTATCTTTAGAAATACCAAATAAATTCGTAATAATATACAAAAATTACCTTAATTTTATTTTGGTGTAAATATGAGAATAAAATAATTTAATCACAAAAGGATAATGTTTTGGGAATAATTACTAATTTTGTACTACTAGAAATGGGCAATAAATCAATTTTAAAATCTTTAAAAAATTGGAAAAAATACCAAAACTCTTGGGCATGTTTATTTATGCATATATATATTATTTTGAAAATACATGGGGGAAAAAATTGGGTATCAACAGCTGCCCCTCTTTACCCGGGAAGTATGAAAGAGTTGTCGGGTAAAGATATGATGGCAAATTTTTACCGAAAGAAACGATTGAAGAATTTTGACCGAGCTCTGGTCCCTGAGTTGTCTACATATCCCTGGTCTTACAGGAATTAGGCCATATGTAGTTCAGGATCCATTGGCGGAATATGCCGATGGAGATCTCGAAAGATGGATGCGATGTTTAGGTTAAGAAGGATGATCAGAGTCTGATAGGCTACGGGAACTGGAGCGAGATTGCTCCTGCTGAGACGGCCGTTTCTAGATGGTGTACTTGCAAATGAATAATACCAATATATATTGTGTGTAAATTTAAACGTGATGCAAGTTCCCATTGGACCATGAATGCTGTCTTTGGACGGTTAGGATGACGTCCTCAGACCATGATGTCCTGGGCCATGAAGCGTATAATAAAGGATTCACAGGCTATGAAATGATGTTCTCGAGCTATGAAAATGGTGCCTCCGAACAATGACGCCTTTGGACAATTTGGCAACCTTTCAACCCATGAAATGCAGAAGGTGGTGATCTTTCAGCCGATGTAAGACGTCAATGAAAGGGTGGCGGTATTTCAACCGTGCAAGATGGATAAAGAGGCAATATTTCAGCCATACAAGAAAGAATAAAGTGTCGACGTTTCAGTCAGCAGATGTACATAAAAGTGGCAATATTTCAGCTGATGCTGGATTTAAATAAAGGTGGCAGTATTTCATCCATGCAAACGTAAATAAAAGTGGCGATATTTCAGTCGATGCAGGATTTAGACGAAGGTGGCAATATTTCAGCCGATGTAGGATTTAACTAAAGGTGGCAATATTTTAGCCATGCAGACGTAAATAAAAGTGGCGATATTTCAGCCGATGCAGGATTTAGACAAAGGTGGCGATATTTCAGTCATGTAAGAAAGAATAAAGTGGCAATGCTTCAACCGACAGATGTAAGTAAAAGTGGCGATCTTTCAGCCGATGCAGGATTTAAATAAAGGTGGCGATATTTCAGCCATGCAGATGTAAGTAAAGGTGGTGATCTTTCCGCCGATGCAAGGTTTAAATAAAGATGGCAGTATTTTAGCCATGCAGATGAAGGTAGAACTTTAACCTCGGAAGGCAAAATGGTAGCCTTACGTAATGCAGGGAAATGCAGGATGGAGGTAGAGCTTAACCTCGAAAGATAGAAAGGTAGCCTTATGCAATGTAGAGAAATGCAGGATGGAGGTAGAGCTTAACCTCGAAAGGCAGAAAGGTAGCCTGACGCAATGCAAGAAATGCAGGATGGAGGTAGAGCTTAACCTCGAAAGGCAGAAAGGTAGCCTTATGCAATGTAGAGAAATGCAGGATGGAGATAGAGCTCAGTCTTGGAAGACAGAAAGGTAGCCTTATGCGATGCAGAAAATAAAGGTGATAGTAATGAAATCTCTTAGCTGATAGATGATAGCTGATAGATGATGGTTGATTGCTGTATTGTGGCTGCTGGGGATGTCGCGTACAGATGGCAATTGTAAATAGGTGATGATTCTGAGAGTCATATTCCTGAAAAATTATGAGTGCTTAAATGTATCTGATGATTTTATGTATTGGGTGCCTGCGTCCAAAGAAAAATTGTGAGTTTTGTGAAGGGGGAAAGGTTAGTTTGTCTTCCTGTGGACTTCGCTCATCCTACTCGGCTCTTGTTTTCATTGGGGTAGCGTCGCTAAACAAAGCAATTTTGATAGTAGTCATACATGATTTAACAAAATGTAACGTAAATACATAATTAAAAATAGTTTTCTTTAGATGAACCGACGACTGCGACCCGATTCAAGAGATCACAACCTCTTCTGCTTCGGAATTTTGAGGGTCCCCAAAATTCTGCCCCAGTTTACTGGGCTCGTGCTTCCGACGGCTGCGCTTGATGAATGGCTGAAAATCACTTTCGAATTTTGAGGGTCCTTCTCAAAATCCTGCCCCAGTTTTCAATGGCGGGGGGAAATGAAAATTTTATTAAATTATGACCGAACCCATAAGGCTGCCTACGTATCCCCTCTTAAATGGTAATCGGGTCAGGCATAGTTCAAATCACATCATAAAGAAATCATACATGGCTACACATAATATCGGTTGACTGCATCTGAATTGATCGGCTTTGGCCAAACTTCTCTATCCATTTCTGCAAGTATGAGGGCTCCTCCTGTTAGAACCCGATGAACCATGTACGGACCGGTGTGAAACGTCTCAGCTTGACTCTTTTGTTGAAGGCTCTGGACATTCTGTTCTGATAAATTTGGCCATGACAAACTGCGTTCATTCTCCTCCCATCTATAAGAGCTAACTGCTTGTAACGACTCTTTACCCATTTTGCATTATCGAGTTCTACTTCCTGTATGATGCTCAGGGAAGGAATTTCTACCTCGGCGGGAATGACTGCCTCTGTACCATAAACCAATATATAAGGAGTCGCCCCAGTGTCGATACCCAATTTTTCCCTATGTATTTTTATACTCAAAATACTTTCAAATTAGCATGTATATGCATGTATAAACATCCACAAAGATTTTGGTATTTTTCCACATTTTTTAAGGATTTTTAAAACCAATTTATGGCCTATTTTGCACTATAAAATCCAATAATTATTCCCAAAACTTGTCATTTTGGTGAATAATTTATTTTATTCTCACATTTATACAAAAA
>MDKF010522281.1:0-46178 GCA_026770625.1 Nicotiana glauca | reverse complement strand
TCAACGGCTTGGATTTGATTTTTTAGACGACATCGTTTGGATTATGTATAGGCAGACCGGTTGATCTTTGATTTTAGGCCTGGACTGTGTATAGTATATTTGGGCCATTGTATTGCCCGATTTCAAGGTCCAATCTTGTATTTGCATTATTATTTCTTGTATTTTGATCTTTTGTTTATTTTATTTTTTTGTATTTTGAATTTTATATTTTATTTTCTTTTGTGTTTGTATTACTCTTGTATTTATTATCTTTCTATTTTCTTTGTATTCTCTTTTAATTTTTTCTGATTTTCTAGAATTAAAGAGTAATTAATTTCTATTTTTGATATTTTCTAATGGTATTTTATTTTCCAAAAAAAAAAATAATAAAAGCAAATCCTGGTATTTACACACAATTATCAACAAGTTTCCACATAAAAATCATTTTTGCATATATTTTTGGAATAATTTGCTTGGGGCAAAAATCACGTGCTCACAATTACCTCAAGCAAAAGGATTGGTAAAATTTCTTCTCGTACTTACTGATTATTTTACTAAATGGGTGGAGGCAGGAGCATTTAAACAGGTGCGAGAAAAGGAAGTTAAAGATTTTATTTGGCGAAATATCATCTGCCGATTTGGTGTACCAAAGAAAATAGTGTGCGACAATGGCCCTCAATTTATCGGAGCTCAAGTCACAGAGTTTTTTGAGAGATGGAAAATTAAAACGATTACATCTACACCTTATCACCCAGTGGGTAATAGGCAAGAAAAATCAACAAACAAAATCATAATCAACAATTTAAAGAAGCGATTAGAGGAGTCAAAGGGTAATTGGCCTGAAGTGTTACCCGGAGTTTTGTGGGCATATCGCACAAAAAAAAATGAGCACAGGTGAAACACAATTCTCTTTGGTTTATGGAGCCTAGGCACTAATCCCGGTTGAAATAGGAGAACCAAGTACAAGATTCTCACAAGCAGCACAAGAGTCTAATGATGAAGAAATGCGGGTCAATTTGGACTTATTGGAAGGCAAGAGAGAAGTTGTGTTAATAAGAATGGCAGCACAAAAACAAGTGATCGAACGATATTACAACAGGAAAGCTCGCCTGAGATACTTCAAAATTGGGGACTTCGTGCTTAAAAAAGTTTTTCAATCGACAAAGGCAGCCAACGCAGGTAAACTAAGCCCAACGTGGGAAGGACCCTACAGAATTCGTGATATTGCAGGAAAAGGAGCATATGAATTGTAAACAATGGACGGGAAGGTGCTTCCTTCACATTGGAATGCTGTTCATTTGAAGAGATACTACTTCTAATGAAAAACCCACGGTCAGGTATCACCATGTTAAATTTTATTTTTCTAATTGTTAAAATTTTACTAAAAATTTTAGATGATAGGCAAAACGCTAACCCGTACTAAATGATGAGTCACGACCTGTAAGGCAAAATGGAATAAACTAAAATTCCTGGCCCAGAGTTACAATTATTCTGATAGAAATATAAACGGTTAAGCAGTCTTCATCTATAATCGCACCTCTGAGTCCTGTATGTGTTTCCTTTTCAGGAAAAGGACCAAGTGAAAGAGACTATCAAGTGCTCGAGGTTTCATACTTCAACACTCAAATGCTTGGGAGACTATATAGTATACACAGTCACGTGTATAAAAAGGAAAAGAAGATTGCGGAACAATCAATCAAGCCTAGAAGAATCAAGTGCGGGGTGAAAGTTACGAAGTCATGGCATCCTTCATAGTATTATTTCCCATGAGAATAATGGAGTCACCTCTCAAACCCTTCCTAATATTTTGAAGCTAACGGGACCCAGTGTACCTCAAAAGATTTAGGGTAAAGACCATGTACTAAAATGGGTTATAAAAAAAAACCCTGTATCTGTTGTTCTTCTTTTGTATAAATTTGTTATAAGGAAAACAGTTACGAGAAAGTTATAGATGTAATTCAAATACATGTAAAATATTACTCAAAACTTGTCAAGGTTCAGAAATAAAAACTTGTCAAAGTTATTTCAAAAACATGTGTTTTCCTATTTCTTTTATCATATGATAACACCATTATGAAGTTGAGACGTCTTCTTCATTAAGTGTCAAAATATAAAAGGGCCCTCTTTTACAAAACTCATGTTATTTAGTCATGATATTAACATAAGCATTTTCAAAGGACAAAAATGCAAACTATTCTTTAAGTCCTTGAAAAAAAAGGCACGAAGAGAACAGATGGAAGGTTAATAATAACTTCTTAATATTTTAAAACTAAAGACTAAGTATAAACTCAGTGATCGAATTGTTCATACAAAAATGTCCCATAACAAGACTTGGGGACTTGTATTTCTAAAATCAAACCTTAACTGATAACCAAGGGTTTGATTACAAAAAAATATCACAAGAATCCAAAAACTTTAAACATAGTTTTCCAGATAGATACCTACAAAAAGGGAATTTAAAACAAATATAAGTATTTTCACTAAGAAGAAGGGACTGAAGAAGGATCATCAGTGGGCTCAATTGGAACAGCATCATTAACAGATGAAGGTTGATCTTCAATCATAACAGTTGGAGCATCAGCAAGCAAAGTCTCAACTTGGCTAGCAGCAAGAAGCGCGGAAGAACTTGAAAATAAAGTGCCACCCGTGGCAATTTCAACAGTCACGGGGACTTCAACTGCGGGAGTCTCAGCCAAAGAAGTTTCAATCACAGGAACTTCAACCTCGGGAGATGGAAAATCTTGTTGTTGTTGAGCTCGTTCAATGGTCTCATTCACCTTGACTAATTCTGATTCCAGATTGAAACCTTCTTGGCTCATTTCCACTAAGGTGTCACGACGAGTATTTAAGAAGGTCCAACTTACCTCAACATCGGTTGACTCTTCAAGAAGTTCATAATCTCTCTCCCAAGCAGCGACTTCATTCTTAAGTTTTTCATTTTCAGCCAAGACAGAACTGTAAGATGATTGAAGGGTGGTATTGCCACGCCCCAAATTTGAGGGACATGACCGCCGCCCGACCGGGTAGCCCCAGCCGAGCGGACCTGGGTGCCTCTCCTACCCCACGTGTTGCCCCATGTCTTACTTACTCAATATTCCAAGAACTGGCCAAACAATTAATTTAGAACACCCTTTTTTGCAAAACATACATACATACAATTTAGTTAGTGAAATTACCAATTCGTTACCCAACAAAGAAAACATGGATTTACATAAACTTCTAACCCACATCCATTGTCTACGGAGTCTCTAAAAGTACAATATGATAATACAGTATTCGCCGGTAACAAGGCTCCGGCTATACCTTACACCAAATCAAAATAAAACTTTGGACACAAGCAGTTTGAGCCACGCAGGGCCTCGAGAGGAATGGGGCTCACCAAAAGCTGATGGAAGACGAAGGAGAAGCTACAATCGGTGGACTGGAGTACCTGCTGCGGATCCACCTACAATCATAACACGAATGTAGCGCCCCCAGCAAAAGGGACGTCAGTACATCTGAATTGTACTGGTATGTATAACAAACCTTACTCTGAGTAACCTTAAGCCATACACAAGTAATAAACAATAGAAGGAAGCAACAATTGAGTACACATAAGAAAGATAATCAAGGCAAACAAGTTAACAAACTCTCCTTTCCCCATCATCATTTCCACATTTTCAATTTCACAACGTTCTCATATTTCATTTCAATAGTGATATCGATCACTTTATACCCTTATTACCTCGGCCACCCTTATCACCACAACCCACACCTTATTACTTCGTGTTGCGGTGCCCAACCCGATCCCACCGAGCAATCACAATTCACAAACAATACCACAACAATAATAATTTACAAGGATAACCACAACAAGTTTTAAGAACAACAACCACAAATCCCAATAATAACAGTAACACAACTCACAAAAGGTTTAGGTGACTATCCATACTATTTCCATCTTTTTCAACAACCAGTTATACTATTTAGATCACAACAATAGTTTTCCACGACTAACCACAAAGGATGTTATCACAGTCATTTCAATTTCACAAATTTTCAATTCCTTTCTATCACTTATCCCATAGTCTTTACCACATAACACGTTCACTATCACAACTTAGTTTATTGCCATTTACTTGCATAATCATGTCGGATGTCTTAACCAACAACGCATAAGGCATAATATTTACATGAATTCACAAATAGTTTACACAATTAAACACATCCTGCTCACAAGAGTTTAACTTCACAACTAATTCATGGAGATATCACACACCAAGTAATCGGACACCAAACAAGGCGATTTTACAAAGGTTAAAGTTAGCCATACATACCTCAATAAAGCTTTCCTTACTCTTTTACAAATTTCCGGAACTCTTAGCACTTCGATCTATTGAGTAAAAATTACAAATTGAACCGAGAATTAGAGACGAAACTGAAGTTCTAGCTTGGTTCGAGCATATCATCAAACACTAAAAGTTCATTATGATCTTAGACCCTTTTTGTGAGGAATTTCTATCATTTTATACCCCCAATTGCCTTCTTTTTAGTTTTCTACCTTCCAATATCCTATGGTTTTATATGCATGTAGAGAATATCATTCTTATACTCTTGAATTACTTCTCTACTGGCCCCATGTATCTAAGTGTAGAAATAAGAGCTGAGGTTATGAATCTTACCTCTTGGGAATGAAAATTTAGGTGTCTTCACTTGATTTTCTTCAATGTTTTAGCAAGGCTCAAGGAGAATTTGATGGGAGACACTTTCCACCTCTAGAACCCTCTCTCTCTCTCTCTAAAAGTCTCAGAAGATATGCTTAAAATGAGCTATAATATCGAATATATCGATAGGGAGGTCGGGTTAAAAATTAGAAAATTGGAGCCCCGAGTCAAATATGCGATCGCATTTGCGATCGCAGAGTAAACATGCGGTACGCATAATGGACCACAAAATGCTCCCTAAAAACTAAACATTCTGACTCAGTCTGCGGTAAGAATGCGGTCTGCATTCTCGTTCTGTGGTCGCAAAGTGCACCGCAGAACTGACACTCACAAAATTCAAAGAAGAATATACAACGACTATGCGGTCCGCATTTTGATTATGCGGCCGCATTTTTGACCGCATAGCTGACTTCAATTTCAACAAACATTTTGATTCACTCTGCGGTAGATATGCGGTCTGCATACCTGATTTACGGCCGCATTCTGGACCGTATTTCTTGCATTTTTCTGGAAAATTATTCTTGACTTTTTAATGCATTATTCAATCCAAAAAGCTCCGCGAAGTATATTTATGAATTTTTAACACATGCTCCTAACTTGGCACCACGGGATCCGGGTTTTTTCGAGTAGGGATTTCATGGGGCCTTATAGGTATGAGAACTCTCTAGGTCATGTACCTTGTCTACAGAAACTCCTAGTTCTTCTTGTGCCTGTGAAAGGTTTTGTACAAGCTCCCCAGCATGCATTTCCTTCTGAGCCAACAAAGCCTTTAGAGCCCTATTTTCCTCGTTAGCCTTGGATAGTTGCTCCGAAAAGGAAGATTCAAGGCATTCTTTTTCCTTCTCAGTTTGGCTTGAGGAAAACTTAATCATCGCTAGATCGGAGATTAATATTTGAACTTGCTGCTCTAAGGTATGTTTCCTCTCCTCCAAATCCTCCATGTCGATTTGGGCACTTTCAAATTGGCCCTTCCAGTTGTTTGCCTCCAACTGAGAGCCACGTGCAGCTTCTTCTGCATCATGAGAAGTCTTCTCCAAATCATGAGCCAACTTCTCCAAAAGGGAAACTCGGTTCATTAGCTCAGTACCAATGGGGTTGGCCTACATAAACAAAAAATATGAGGTCAGGATTTCAAACTCAGAAGTTTTTATAAAATAAAGGACAAGAAAATACCTTTAGAGTGGCATGTACGATATCATTCATGAGGGTCAAATTACTATAGCTTGCAAGTTTAGCCTTCTCAATAGAGCCAATCAAAGGTTCGAGCCAAGTATCGGCTTTCCAGGACTTTCTTAAAAGACTGTTGTTGGCAGGAACCTCAATGATTACGCTCCTCATTGCGAAACCCCTACTTGAAGAACCTACCTCCGTATGGTGGACAATAGGGGAAATTACTAAAGGAGGAGCGGTGGAAGGAGTAAAAATAATGGAGGAAGGGACAAAAGTAGTAGTTAATGAAGGTAAAGAAGCAATCACAGGTACGGAAGATGTAAAAGAAGACAAAGGAGGTTCAATTAGAACAGGTCCTAAGGCTCTACTACCAAAACCACTAATAAAGAGTTGATCTATTGTCTCACGAGTGTAGTGAGGAGAAACATCATCATTAGGAATGATCACCGGAGTAATAACAGGCTCGGAAAGAGATAGGTGAGCGGAGACATCAGCCTCGTCTTCAAAGACGATACGTCTCCTAGCTCGTGGTCTTGACACCAAAGAACCCTCATCTTCTTCCTCTAAATTATCTTCTTCATTAGATTTTCTCTTTACAGAGCCCAGGAATATATCTTGGGCTGAAGAGGAACGAGTACTTAAGGACTCACGAGACTGCAAGACGGCCTCTGCAGTAACTTCTCGAATGGCAAATCCTGATAAAAAGAAGGGTAAAAATTAGAACAACAAAAATATTTATATACAGATAAGGTAAAAATGGAAATCCTTACCATGAGTTTTTACTTTCCAATCATAACGGTTGGAAAGGGTTTTCCATGATATACCCTCTATTGGGGCAGTCTTCAGTAACTTTTCTACCCAACCACGGAAGTTGGGCACAGACTCCACAACACCCATGGTTGCTGAATAGAAAAAGAAGCAAAATTAAGAAAAATAAGTAGGCCTTGAAATAAAAAGGCACGAGAAAGATTTAACACTTACGTGCAAAGTTCCACTTCTCAGGGAAGGGAACGTTATTTTCACTCACTAAACTAGCAGTGGGAGCAGCAACAAATCGGGCATACCAACCACGGTCTTTATCATCCTCGGGACTCACTAAAACCCTCTTGCTCCTGGCTGCTAAGCCAAATACGCCGTTTCGAAAAAGCCTAAGGGATTAGAGGTGAATTAGGTGGGGAAAAGTGAATTCAACATCCACCATGCTAGCGAGGTGCCTCAAGCAGGCAACAGTCCTCCAAACAATCGCACCAATTTGACCCGAACACACGTCGAAAAAACGACAAAAGTCTAGAATGACCGAGTCAATGGCCGATTTAAACCTTAGAGTAAAGGGATATGTGTAAACAAAAGAGAATCCTATTAAGTAAGATGTGATCCTTTGATTTGGGTTAGGAACGATGATCGAAAAATTATCACTCCAATGACAATCCTTACGAACTACATGAGCTAAAATATCTATGATTTGAGTAGGAAAAGGATCAGCACGATCTAAGGAGGCAACTTGGGACCTAAGAGACTTTATATCATGATGAAAAGAAAGTTTAGAAGGAATAATTTCCTCCGCTAGAGGCTCACGAAGTGGCTCAGAGGATTCTTTGTTCCGAGAAGAACTCCTCTGAGAATGTGAACCTCTAATCCCAGAAGAGGGACCAGAGCTAGAAGAAGGAGTTGACGCACCACCACGAACAGACCCTAGGTTACGAAGCCTACCCCCTCTTCTATGTCTAACCGGAGCACTGGGGAAGCTATCTAAAATCGGCGTTCTCCTAGGGTTAGGGTTCGGTGAAGCCATGAAAAAGAAGGTTGAAGTGAAGCAGAAAATAATAAGGGGATTTCGAAGAATTAGAGTGTATGATACGCTTTATGTGAAATAGGATAAGAAAAGAAGTTATATTTATATTAATGGGTAACCGGCAAAAAGAAAAAGTACGATGATGGAAGAACCATAATAATGATAACTAACACTTCGTGAACAGTGAAGCCGAAAAGAAAGCCTGAGAAAGTGTTGCAAAATTGTGCAACCAATAAGAGGATGACACGTGTCTAGTGCATTAAAAGGAAGTGACAATTGAAGCGTCAACTCTGTCAGAGCATTAATGGTGACAAAAATTCACCTTTAATGAATTCCACTTCCCAAGTATTCAAATTGAAGAATAAATGAAAAGTCGGGGGACTATCTGTATTGGGAAAAATTATATTCATATATATGGTGACGTGTCATGACACGTGGGATGGTCAATAAATTATAGTTAGCCACGATTCAAGAATTACAAAGTAGGCACGAGTAAAGAAGAAGGAAGAGGCAGGGACAAAGGGGATCAGCGTCCGTACCTGTCTAAGTTTATTTACATCCGAGCAATGGAAAAAATGAACCTGGCTATAGAAAAGGGTGCAGATACGGCATTTAATGAGTATTAAATGCTGAGTCCGTTAAGGAATATATACATTCAATATAATGATTATGTAACTTAGTATTCAATGTCATTAATTACTCATAATAGCCTCATTATGATTTAGACATAACGTACATCCCCAAAAGAATCTATAAAAGGGGAGATATGTAATCAGTTGAGACACAAGTTACTATTGGAGTATACTTTATTTTACTTGCTTTCTGAAAATATCATTCCCAAGTCTCTTTCTTTACATACTTTTTCGATTATCAGTAACCGATAATCTATTTCTCTTTCTTTACATACTTTTTCGATTCTTCTAAATTCTAACTTTGATCGAAAATCTATTTTTTTTTGTTAAACAGTTACTACTGCCCTGTTCGCTAATTCTCCCCAAAAAAACAAAAAAGCTGAACTCGGATACTTTTGCTGATTATTGGCAAAAGTTATGTTGATTAGCTACATTATTGGAAAATTAAAGAGGTGTGCTTTAATAAGTAGACCATTTCCATGAGTTCTTTTTAGCACATTGCCCAAAACACACTGTACTCCTGAAAGGTTATCAGGATTAAAAACCATTTCTCAAAATGGGATTGAGCAAACTTCACATTAAAGATAACTCTATCAGAAAAGTTTGTGGTGCATTAGGAATGAAAGTAACTTAGAAATTTTTGGCACACCATGGTGTTGAAAATGACAGATGACAGCTTTCTTCTTATATGGCCTTTTTTAGGATGAAAAAAGAAGTAAAATATAACAAAAACTTTTTGTTGATTCTCATCATATGCTCCTTTAGGTTTTGAGATGGAATCCAATGCTTATAACCTACTTACTGGCGTAAAGGTCAAAAGACACCCTTTCTCTTGTCGAAATTAATCCAATACTCCTAACTCTTTAGGGTTCATTTCAGTTGGGCTAAAACGGCTCAATAATACTACTAATATAGTGTGATATTATCCTTTGGGCTTAGTCTTTACGATTTTTTCAAAAATATTTCACACCATTAAGAGATCCCTATACTTTATATGTAGGTTCTCAATCTTTTCATCTAACAAATGAAGGACCTAATAATTTCTCTTGTGTGAACAGAAACAACTCATCCACCAAACGAATAACCCCATAGAGCTGCGAGAAATCTACGTAAAATGGTGCATGGCATGCGGATGTTCACACCACATAATTAATGTTTAAGTATATTTGAACAAAAGTAGTGTATATTAGACACACCCCATAAAATATTTAGTGTGAAGAAATTTCCCGTGACAAAAAAGTGTATAAAAGAATTTGACTATAAGCCCAAAATAAACTATACATCTAAGTCAATATTTCCTATATTTCTTTTAGGATGGGCGGATGGTATATTTGCAAAAGGAGTGGGGAGAGGGGCATATAACATACCATGTGGATGTCACAATCTAGTTTATGTTACTTCGTTGTTGCTTAGCCCCACTCTCACCAACCCAACCCCATGCTTGTGTGCAGCCACCACATTTGCCCATTCTCCTTTTGACACACAAAAGATATGCCAAAAGGACATTCTCCTCTTTCCAAAATAAGTTCATCAATTTTCATCCACACCAATCTTCCCCCTCCCTCTAAAGAAAAAGCTTTATTCTTCCAGCTAGCTAGCACCCTATCTTTTCTTCCTCATCATCATTCCACCACCAATTGCTTATCTTTTATTCCATTCTTTTCTCTTTCATTCCAACTCAGAAAAATTACTACTAATTAGCATCAGCAACAACAAAAAAAAAAAACAGACTCAGTGTAACCCAAAAGTAAAAGTAAGGTATGGGAAGGATAGTAGTTACACATACTTTACCTCTACCTTCAAGAAAGGTAAGAGGTTATTTCAGAAAGACCCTCAGCTTAGTAAATTGCTAATTAGCACTAGCCATTATTGGAAAAAATAAAACAGTCTAACAAAACCCTTCTCCTAAAGTTTTAGGAAACTAAACTATTGCATTAAATCTAGTCTAAATTAAATACCCTATAACTTGGAAATTTCACATGAAAGAACAAGTAGCACTGAAGTAGAAATTTAAATAGAAAGAAAGAGAGAATTGTATCTTATTAAGCTAATGTCAAAATGTTACACCATAGAGCATGTAACATTTGATAAATCTCCAACCAGACGTCCTCAAATTCCTCACTTTTCCACACAAAATCAACAATACAATGAGCTTAACAAAATAAATACAGAAATAAGTAAATTATTTGTAATCTACAACAATATGAAAGCAAATTAAATGACCAAATTAAATTTAGAACAAAAGTGCTACACTCCCAAGAATTGCTACCATAGCCATGCTACTTCCATGAGCAAAACCACTAGACGGAGAAGGAGGAGCCATTCCACCATGCATAGGTCCCGGCGCTGGCCCGGATCCCATGGGTGCCATTCCGGGTGCCATAGGGGCTGGTGGTGAGTCCATTGGGCTCATTGATGGTGCCATTGAGCTCATTGGGCTCATTGATGGTGCCATTGGACTCATTGGGCTCATTGAAGGTGCCATTGGTGGTGGTGACATGGTGGCCATTGGTGGTGGTGACATGACGGCCATTGGCGGAGGAGTGGTGGTCATTGGTGGCATTGCCATGGTGGATGGTGGCATTGTGGGGGACATCATGGGAGATTGAGCGGCAGAAAGAGCTACAAATGTAAGAAAAAGGGAGAGAAAGATCATGGGACGCGAGAGAGCCATGACTAGCGATGACTCTCTTAGGATTTGTTTCTTGTAAGAAATAGAGGAGAGAATTCTTGAACGAAGTGAACTCAAAGGTTGTCTTTGAGGAAGGTTGTAATCTGCAGGTGTATTGAAAGGTTTGAGAGCTAGCTGATATATAGACAGGACATAGTAGAAAGACTTAATTTCTTGAATCTTTATAAAAAATAACCGCTCGGATTCACTGTTTACTTTTTTAGCCCATATATATAGATTATATAAGGTTATACGCACCTATATACGAGATATACATATATTGTACATTCATTGGAGATTTTTAGTTTAAGCGATTGGATGTGCGGCTATATATTTAGGTTAATTTTTTATTAATTATAGAAACATCTTATACTCAAAATCCACTGATCCGGCTATTTCAAATTCGTCTAGCAAAAAAGACAGTTCGGTGCACGAAACATCCCATGTTCATACAGGATTTGGGGAAGGCTCGTGCCCCGAAGAAGTATTATGTAATTAAGCATCCTACCCTAATACAAGCATTAGCATTAATGTCTTATTACCTTGGGCGCATGTATTATTATTTGTACACCTCAAAAATACAAGTGCTTCATGTCCTAAGCAAGAGGGTCCCAAGACTTTGGCTAGCTGGTGGTTGAGCACCTCATGTTTTTTCACAAGACCGTTGGAGCATATATGATCCAAATAGAATATCTAAATGGGAACAAATTCTGCCATAACGAATTTTGATAAGATTATTTATGATTGAACTAGGCATAGTTCTGTGATTCACCTACATTAAATACGTTATTTGTGTTAAGATTTTGTATAGTCTGTTAATTCCAACTTTTTAAAATGCATGTTAAGAATGAAACAGGTCCAAAGAGACTAAATAAAAAGTTTAAAGTTAAATAGTTAGCTCTAACTAATACTAATCAAATTGGTTAACATGTTAAGCAAGCTCGAACTTAAAGGTTAGGTACAAAGTTTTTATTCTCTTGTGGCCAACATGTGAGAATTTTTGCGATTGCAACACGAGGATGGTCCAATTGGTCCTAAAAGCAAAGTAATAGAAGTCAATCAAATGCTCAGTTACCTAAATAATACAATATGAGTGTCAAAATCAGTATGTGGAAGTTCCCTAAGTGATTAGACAATCACTTCTTCATAGCGTAATGCAGGCCAAGAGAATTGAACTTTGTCGCAAAGAGCTTGTTTGGCCAAGTTGCAAGAATCAGCTTATTTCGAGAACTGCTTTTTCTTAAAAATATTTTTTAGTGAGAAGCAATTTTTCAAAAGTGCTTTTAGAGAGAAGATATTTTTTCCTGCTTCTCCTCAAAAGCATTTTTTTTCTTCTAGAATCTTGGTTAAATACTTCAACTTTGAAAAAACACACTTTTAAAAAAAAAATATTTCTAAAATAGAAAAGCTTGGCCGAGGCTATAAGAAGACTAAAAGCAGTGTCATGCGTGTACTTTTCCATTTCATAAATTAATTGACTTGGAAATTGGAATAATAACCAACAGTCAGTACAAGCATTTCAATTATGCCCCAAGTGAAAGGAGGTACGAAAAAGAATTTTTTTTTTTAAAAGAGCACATATTCTTGCTACTCTCTAACCAATTAATGTGTTGCAGGGCTTCTCTTTTATCCCTCCTACATGTTATATATGATTATTTTTTATAACAATAGTGTCCGGATCAATTTATGTGTACATTTTATTGGATTGGCATACTTCCACATATATACAAGCATCACATATTATGTCTAGCGAGACTTAAACAGATAAACAAAAAATATCTTAATGTACTTTTTGCATTTGATGAAATTTGACCTATAATATTATCCTAAGTTATTAACTTGATTTTTTCATTAAATTTTTGCACGTTATTGATTTTTAAATTATCTGGTTGCAAAACTACATTTCATAAAACTAAGTGTGGACAAAACTTAACCTTTTTTCAATAAAAATGTGCATTATTCTTGAATGGATTATAAATTTTCGCTTACTTTGAGTTTTCAGTGTGTACTAAATTTATCACTATTATAGCTTTGTTTATCCCAAAAATGAATAACAATTAAATGTGTATGCGGTTTAAAGGATATGTGATTTAATTTAATACGAATGGTTAAGAACAACAGGTAAATAAGCTAAAGACAAAATAAGTGATCAAACCGGACGTAATGTGGCTGATCTTAGATTGAACAGTGGAATTCTTCCTCGAGTGGACCTTCGGTACAAGCTCGATCGCGAGTAAAGTAAAGAACAAATGAATAATACTTTGAACGATAGCTAGAACACAAAAGTAAACGTTTATTGCTTTGGTTTGTCTGTCACACTGTGCCAGACTGAAGAAAAACCTTCCATTTACATAGTAGGGGAATTCTAGCTTTAGTACAAGTCTAAATAAGGTTAAAAAAACTTCTTTTTTCGGGTAAATGTCGATCTACAGTTGATACTGAACGGGATTTTCGCCGTAATATCCGGTTGAGGGAGAATATTACGGGCCCTCACTCGTCATGCGTAACCCTTTTCTACGTTTTTTGAAGTCCAGAGGCTATACTTTGTCCGGGTCAATTACTTCACCATGCCCAACCTAACATACATTTTTTCGTTCCTCCGGATTTCGATACTAAGTTTCTTGGGTCTCGATTATAATCACGTCTGGCCATGCTTCCCCCTATGTTTCCTCATCGGGGAATTGGGGGAGAACTTTGTCCCCGATTTTAAAGCTTAGTCTTAATTAATATACGTATTTTTCTATCTCTAGGAAAAGAACATGTAAATTATAAGTACATCTACCTAATGGTAAAGAGAAGTATTACTTCAAGGTCTTTGTTATGATAGAGCTTAAACTAGCAAATATGATACTTCATCCGGTCTATTTTAAGTAATTTTTTGGCCTTTTTTTTACGGTCCATAATATTTAACTTTTTCAGATATTAAGAAAGATTTAACTTTTTTCTTTCCAAAGTTTCCCTTAAAGTAAAGAGCCTAAGAATATTTGTTGTATTTCCAACGAGCAATTCAAGGTTAATTGTCACGATCCGAATTTCTCATTGTCGGGATCGTAATGGCACCTAAATTTTCAAAATGCTAGGGAAGCCAAAATATTTAATACACTATCAAACAGTAAATAACAACGATTAAACCAAAACAAAGTAAAGAAGTGCGAAAATTCATAATAATCCAAATATTAATACATGTCTACCCAATATTTGGTGTCATAATTCACAAACTTCTAAGAGTCACTACAATACTAGTTTAAAAAAAGTACATCTGTTCTCGAATTAAAAGAAAACAGGAAGATTAGAATAAATGGAAGGGGACTCCAGGTTCTGCGAACGTTGGCAGATCTACCTTGGGTCTCCTGATGGACTGAAGGCAGCAACCCAACTCAGATCAACACGGTCTAGTATCAAAATCTGCACAGAAAGTGCAGAGTGCAGTATCAATACAACCGACCCCATGAACTGGTTAGTGCCGAGTCTAACCTCGGTGAAGTAGTGATGAGGCTAGGACATGACAATAACATGAACCTATATAGTTAAATCATATACGAGAAGATAACAGCAAATGGAAATTAAGCAGTTATTAATAGGAAGGGAGAGAACATGCTGAGGGGAATATCAAATCCTGAAAACATTAACAGTACAGAAACGTAGTAAATTGCACCAACGAAAGTAATAAACCTCGCAAAATAAGTGCACGTCATCACCCTTCGTATTTTACTCTCATCCATAAGAAACAATATAAACGGCATGACATCACCCTTCGTGCATTAACTCTCTCATAACATGATACGACATCACCCTTCGTGCATTATCACTCACAGAATATGGCACCGCATCACCCTTCGTGCATTAGCACTCACTCTCAAAATATTGCACGGCATCACCCTTCGTGCTTTGATATTCTCCCTCTCCAAGACAATGAACGATAATAACAAAGAGATAGAAATATCAAGAATCAGTCTTACTTCAATATTTAATTTCCACAATACTAGCCTCAACTTTGAGTTAATACTCAATCAGTACCAAATCTCGTAAAACATGTTAAGAGTTGCTTAACACATGGAATAACAAGTCTAAACATTAAATATTTGATCAAAAAGTACAACAATTAATATTAACTCGCATGCTATGACTCGACAACAACGTGTAGGTACTCGTCATCTCACCTATACATTGTACTAAATATCAAAACACGTAGCAATTAATAATGTAATACCTAATCCCCCAAGCCAGGGTTAGACGCAACACTTACCTCGCCTCTGCGGGCCAGTCAAAGGTCAATCACAACTTTTTTATTCACACAAGCCTCTGGACCAATAGAATCTAGCAAATTACCAACCAAACGATTCAATTTAAGCCTTAGGAACTACCCACGACAACAAGGAATTCAATTTAGGTCATTTTTAAAAAAAAAAAAGTCAACACCTGGGCCCGCTTGGTCCAAACCCAAAATTCCGACCAAAATCTGATTACCCATTTACCCCCGAGCCTAGATATACAATTGGTTTTGGAATCCGACCTCAATTTAAGGTCTAAATTCCCAAATTTTAAAATTCCTAAGTTCTACCCAAAATTTTCAATTCCTCCATGAAAACCTTAGATTCTAAGATGAAATCTAGTAAAGAGAAGTAAAAGAGTGAAAGAAATGAGTTAAAAATTACCTAGTTATGATTTGGGGAAGAAAAAGTGTTTGGTAAATCGCCTATTATATTTTAGGGTTTGAAAATTTGAAACATGAATGGAAAATCCTATTTATATAGCACCCATCTAATCTATACTACACGGTTTGCGAAATTTCGGGCGCGGTCGCGAACCCCACCGTGGTCCAAGATATTATGGGTGCAGCCGCAAGACCTAGCCTTACCCTACCGCGGTCCACAAAGTCCTCACCGCGGTCCGCTAATTTATCACGACCCCAACCCCGATCGTGATAGCGTCCAACACACTGCTAGGCAAGCCTGACCAATTAACAACCTTAACCTAATTCTCATACAGTTCATTATTGACTAACACAGATAAATTACCAAGTTATCATACTAGAAGTCTGAAATAAGAGTTAAACATGCAAAATTTCAAATAATAATCCTTCTACATGGCCCAAAAGATTTGTTGTCACAAGTCTGAGCCTCTAATGCAGGTTTACCAATCTAATACATGTCACTCTAGGGGAATACGAAATAAAACAAGGGATAGAAGGGAGAGATCAGGGTTGCGGACGCCATTATAGCTACCTCGATGCTCCTGGATATGTGCTGCTCAACAGAAAAATCCTCACTCAGACTTGGATGCACCTGGATCTGCATGCAAGGTGCAGGGAGTAATGTGAGTACTCCGACCCAGTGAGTAAAGAGAATAAATAACGACTGAGAATAAGAAATCATGGAAAGCACAAAGTAATCTATAATGCGGAAGTTAAAAACAAGTGGAATGAAATCGATAAAACAATGAAATCAAAATGTAGAAATGCTACAGCAATTAAGCAATTAAGTGACAGATATAGAAAGAAAATCAACATATAGTATAGTACCCTCTAGTACCCGCTGTGGCGTGCAGCCTGATCCATTTATTTATCGTCGACGGCGCTCACTGTGGGTATGCAGACTCCGGAGGGGCCCCTTACAGCCCAAGCGCAATATCAAGCCATCTTGTGGCATCAACTAGGCCATCGGCCTCATATCAGTATCAATATAATACTGTTGCGGCGTGCAGCCCGATCCCATACTCAGTCCAGAAATCACATAAACCCCTCAGGTAATAATAAAATAGTAGTTCTCAGCCCAAAACATCATTGCAAATATCATTTAAGTTTCAAATCTGAGTAAAAGTGGCTGAGTTTGCAAAACAGTGTTAAACAATAGGACTGGGTTCAAGCTATATGTCAAAATAGTGAGAAAACAGTGATAGCAATCCCCGAAGGGTTCAAATAATTGGAAAGAAGCCCAATTATGACAATTAGTCCAAATAATAATTATATAAAATAAGCTTCAATCAATTACGCGGTAAAAATATCACTCGGGACGGACCAAGTCTCAATCTCCAATAGTAAACGACCCCGTGCTCATCATCAAGCACGTGTCTCACCTCAATATAGCACTACATTGTGCAAATCCAGGGAAACTCTAGCTCGCTATGCCCTTACCTCTCAAATCGGCCTCCTCGCGCGTCGAATCTGAGCAAAACCACAACGAATACGTTATAATAGGCTAAGGGAACAAAACCCAAGCGAAAATAATCAAAAAACATCAAAAATCCTGAATTTGGCAAAACCTAAGCCCAGACCCACTTCTTGAAACTCAGAAATTTTTACATCAATGGGTTTCTTATCTCTCCGCGAGTCTATACATATCAAGAACTCTCAAATCCGAGCTCAAATGGCCTTTCAAATCCCAATTTAAAACCTCTAAATCCCAAGCCCTAGTTCTTCCCTTTTTTGCTAAGTTTCCATGAATTTCAAGGTTAATTTCACAATTAAATCACATTTTTAGTTCATACAACTCACCTCCAATCAATCCTCTTCGAATCCCTCTTCAATTTCTCCCAAATAGCTCTCAAAATGCTCAACAATGGTGGAGACATTACTTAGGCCCGCGGATGAAATGTTTTAAAAACCCTTTTGCCCAGCTGCTATTTCCTTCTATGTGAACGCGAGATCCTTCTCGCTTTCGCGATGAACAAAACTCACCTCGACCAAATAACCCTTCGCGAACGCATCTGGTCACCCGCAAATGCGATTCTTTCCCAGCCTCAACTACGCGAACGCGATGCACTTGGTCGCGAAAGCGATGAACGAAACACACGGAACCCCAGGACCTCCTACGCAAACGCAAGTAGCCCCCCGCGAACGGAAGCACAATTCTCAGGGACCCCAACATCCTTCTTCACTAACGCGGCCCATGCACGTGAACGCGAAGGCCAAGATAGGCTTGCACCTGCTGCCGTATTTTTTGCATATTTTCCAAGTTCAAACTTCCCGTTAGCCCTCCAAAATCACCCCGAGGCCCCCGAGACCTCAACCAAAAGCACCAATGCATCCTAAAACATCATTCAAACTTGTTCAAATCCTCAAAATACCACAAACAACACCAAAACCATTAAATTACATCAAATTCTAAAACTTCTGAAACACGCATTCGATAAAAAACCTGACCAAATCACCTCCGAATGACCTAAAATTTTACACACACATCCCAAATCACATAACGAAGCTACAGCAACTCTCGGAATTCCATTTTGACCCTTGGATAAAAATCTCATCTACCAACCGGAATTCGCCAAAATACTAACTTCGACAATTCAAGCCTAATTCTATATCGGACCTCCAAAACCACTTCTGATCACACTCCTAAGTCAAAAATCATCCCCCGAAGCTAACCAAACCATCAGAATTCATATCCAATCCCTCTAACACATAAGTCAACATCTAGTTGACTTTTCTAAACCAAGCCTTCGTTTAAAAGACTAAGTGTATCATTTCCTATCAAAACTAATCCAAACCATATCGAACACATAAGGCATGGATAATGAAGCATAAAGAAGCAGAAAATGGGAAAAATGGAGCGGTAACTCATGAGACGACAGGTCGGATCATCAAATCCTCCCCAACTTAAACAAACGCCCGTCCTCGAGCGAGTCAAGAAACATACCTGAAGTCTCAAACAGGTGAGGATATATGCTCCACGTCTCCCGTTCGGTCTCCCAGGTAGCTTTCTTCACAGGCCGACCTCTCCACTGCACCTTCACTAAAGCTATATCCTTTGACCTCAACTTTCGAACCTGACGACCCAAAATAGACACTGGCTCCACATCAAAGGTCAAATCATCACCCAACTGAACCGTGCCAAAGTCCAAAACATGAGATGGGTCCCCAACATACTTCCGGATCATAGAAACATAGAATATCGGATGCACACTCGACAAGCTAGGTGGCAAAGCAGGCATATACGCCACCTCTCAATCCTCCTAAGTACCTCAAAAGGCCCAATGAATCGTGGACTCAACTTCCTTTTCTTTCCAAATCTCGTAACACCCTTCATGGGCGAAACCTTCAGCAAGACCTTCTCACCAACCATATAGGATAAATCTCAAACCTTCTAGTCCGCATAACTCTTCTGGAGCGACTGTGATGTACGAAGTCTCTCCCGAATCACCTTCACCTTCTTTAAGTTATCCTGAACTAAATCTGTCCCCAATATCCTAGCCTCGCCGGGCTCAAACCAACCAACTGGAGATCTACATCGTCTCCCATACAAGGCCTCACACGGTGCCATTTGAATGCTGGACTGATAGCTATTTTTGTAGGCAAACTCTATAAGTGGAAAAAACTCATCCCATGAACCTCCAAAATCAATGACACAAGCACGCAACATGTCCTCCAATATCTGAATGGTACGCTCGAACTGTCCGTCCATCTGAGTCCGCAGTTTATTGGGCCCTTTGAGGTACTTAGGAAGATTGGAGATGTGGCTGATATGCTTTGCTTGCCTCACATCTTGTCAGGCGTGTATCTGGTATTTCATGTTTCTATGCTCTAGAAGTATGTTGGGGACCAGTCTCATTTTTTGGACTTCATCACGGTTCAGTTGGATGATTATTTGACCTATATGCGGAGCCAGTGGCTATTTTGGGTCGTAAGGTTTGAAAATTGAGATCAAAGGATATAGCTTCGGTGAAAGTGCAGTGGAGAGGTCAGCCCGTGGAGGAGGCTACCTGGGAGACTGAGTGGGAAATGTGGAGCAGATATCCTCACCTATTTGAGGCTTCAGGTATGTTTCTTGACCCGCTCGAGGACGAGCATTTATTTTAGTTGGGGAGGATGTGATGAGCTGAGCCGTCTTCTCATGAGTTACCGCTTTGTTTTCCCTATTTTTTAGCTTTTTTATGCTTCAATATCCGTATCTTATGTGATCGAGTTGGTTCGGAGAGGTTTTGGTAGGAAATGAGACACTTAGTCTCTTTAAGGAAGGTTTGGTTTGGAAAAAGTCAATCGGATATTGACTTATGAGTTAGAGGGATTGGATGTGATTTTCGGTGATTCGGTTAGCTTCAGGGGATGATTTGTGACTGAGGAGTGTGATTGAAAGTGATTTTGGAGGTCCGATGTAGAATTAGGCTTGAATTGGTAAAATTAGTATTTTAGCGAATTCCGGTTGATAGGCGAGATTTTGATCTGAGGGTCGGAATGGAATTACAAGAGTTGTTGTAGATTTGTTCGGTGATTTGGGACGTGTGTGAAAAATTTTAGGTCATTCGGAGGTGATTTGATTGGGTTTTTTTATCAAATGCGTGTTTCAAAAATTTTAGAAGAACTTAGGCTTGAATTCGATGTGAATTGATGATTTTAGTGTGGTTTGAGGCGTTTTGATGATTGGAGCAAGTTTGAATGATGTATTAGGAGTTGTTGGTGCTTTTGGTTGAGGTCCTGGAGGCCTTAGGGTGATTTCGGATGGTCAAACGGACCAATTTCGGCATTTGGAAGTTGCAGATTCTTCAGCTGTTGTGTTGCAGAGATTTTTGTCATTGCGATCGCGGGGGTGATGTCACGATCGCATAAAAGCAGTTGATGAGGCATGAGTTTTGTTCAATGCGATCACATTAAGTGTCTTGCGATCGCAGAGGGTTATTAGGTGAAGCTCTGCGTTCGCATGAAGGGGTCCGCGATCGCATAAGAGGACCTGGGAACCCAGCTACTTTGTTCTTCGTGTTCGCATAAAGTGGAACATGTTCGCAGAGGTTTGGAAAAATAAAGCATCGCAATCGCATAGGCTTTGTCGGGTTCGCATAGGCCATTTTGGAGGATTGGGAAATTTGTGCTTCGCGATCGCGAGCCTCGGGCTGCGATCGCGTAGAAGGAAATCTGGGCTGACAGAATAGTTTTTAAAAACATTTCTTCTGCGAGTCTAAGTTATTTTTCCACCATTGTCGAGCATCTTGAGAGCTTTTTGGGAGAAATTGAAGAGGGTTTCTATTGGGATTGATTGGAGGTAAGTCCTATGAACTAAAAATATGATTTAATTGTAGAATCAACCTAGAAATTCATGAAAATTTAGCAAAAGGGGAAGAACTAGGGCTTGAGTTTTAATATTTCAAATTGGGTTTTGATAGGTCATTTGAGCTCGAATTTGAGAGCTCTTGATATGTATAGACTCGTGACGAGATAAGGAACCCGTTGATGTAAAAAATTTTGAGTTTTGAGAAGTGGGACTAGGGCTCGAGTTTTTGCAAATTTTGGGATTTTTGATATTTTTCGATTATTTTCGATTGGGTTATGTTCCCTTAGCCTATTGTGACGTATTTGTTGTTATTTATTTTCTTTTTTATTTTTATTAAGTTCAACTAATTTCCTTTCTACAAAACAGCCGATTAGCAAATTCTATAGGTATAGATTTTATGAATCAAAAATAATGTGAAATAAAGATACCAGTCAATAGAGAACCTTTTTTTTTACAATTATGAATGTTTTATGGAATAGAAAAACTTGAAAAAAACATATATTGACCCTCTTTTTTTATTTCCAGTATTATGCAATTTTCACACATCTTTTGCCTATCTCGATAATGTTTTATTTTAGGACGACACTATTAGCTCGAAAATAAATAGTAGTAAAAAGAATTTGGTTTTGGTCAGATTCGTCGCGCGAGGAGGCTGATTTGAGAGGAAAGGGCATAGCAAGCTAGAGATTCGGCTAGCTTGAGGTGAGTAATGATAGTAAATGATGTCCTGAGGGTCTGAAACCCCGGATTTGCACAACGTAGTGCTATATTAATGTGAAACATGTGCTTAATGACGAGCGCGGGGTTGTTTACTATTGGGGATTGCGATTTGGTCCATCCCGATTGATGTTTTTACAACGTATTTGACTGAGATGTGTTTTTTACCAACATGATTTGGGCTTATTGCCATATTTTGGGCTCCATGCCGACTCCTTGAATACTTCATGAACTTTTATCACTGTTTCCTCACTACTTTGATAAATTATTTGAACTCAGTCCTATTGATTAATACTGTTCTTTTTTTTTACAAACTCGACCACTTTTAATTGAAGTTTGAGACTTAAATGATATTTCCAATGTTGTTTGGGCTGAGCACTACTGTTTTACTGATGCCCGAGGGGCTTGTGATGATCTCTGGACTGAGTGAGGCCGAGGGCCATATGTGAGCATATGCTGAGTGATATGAGATGCTTTATATGCCACGAGGTGGCTTGAGTGATGTGAGGCCGAGTGATGTGAGGGCGAGTGATGTGAGGCCGAGTGATGTGAGGTCGAGTGCCGAGTGATGATGCCACGAGGTGGCTTGATATAGAACTTGGGCCGTAAGGGGCCCCTCCGGAGTCTGCACACCCACAGTGAGCGCGGGTACCCATATTATCTGAGAGTGAGCTCGAGGGCTGATACTATGCTGAGTGACTGATACTGAGCCTGAGGGGCTGATACCGTTCTGAGCGATTAATACCGGGCCCGAGGGGCAGATTACTACTTACTATTTACTTGTTGTTCTACCTGATTTACCTATTTTTAAAAGGAGATTTCATTTGATTCTTCACGGATTTACTGTCTGATATAGAATTGCTTTGTGCCTTTATGTGTTTTCATGCTTTCAGTCATTATTTATAATTATTACTTACTGGGTCGGAGTACTCACATTATTCAGGCATAGCAGAGTCCGCACCTGAGCGCTGATTCCTTTCAGACCAGGCAGCGATTTAGAGTTACGAGGTAGTTGTTGACGTTCGCAGCCCTTGTCTCCCTGATCCCCTATCATTCATGTTTTCTTCAGACTAGTATATCATATTTCATACTTTGTAGACTTATAGCAGATTCTGTAGTAGCTCATGACTTGTGACACCCCGGTTTGGGCTGTGTCGGGATGGCTTCCCTTGTTATTATCGTTCTTTTCACAAATATGGCTATCTTAAATATGCTTTAGAATTGTTATGTTAATTAATTGTTTTCAAAAGAGGTATTTGTGTTGTTCTGGCTGGACTTGTCTTCATGAGAGGCGCCATCACGGCCGGGTTCGGGAATTGGGTCGTGACACTACCCAACTCTCTCTGCACGGCTCTCCAAACCTGCAAAGTAAACTGAGTACCCCTATCTGAGATGATAAAAACCGGAACACCATGCAACCGAGCAATCTCCCGGATATAAATCTCTGACAGCTGCGCTGAAGAATAGGTAGTACACACAGGAATGAAGTACGTGGCCTTGGTCAGCCGATCAACAATCACCCAAATAGCATCAAATTTCTTCAAAGCCCGAGGAAGTCCAACAATAAAGTCCATAATAATCCTCTCCCACTTCCACTTGGGAATATCCATCTGCTGAAGCAAGCCACTAGGTCTCTGATGCTCATATTTCACCTGCTGACAATTGAGATACTGAGCCACAAATCCCACAATATCTTTCTTCATTCTTCTCCACCGGTAGTGCTGCCTCAAATCCTGGTACATCTTCACGGTACCCGGATGAATAGAATACTGTGAGCTATGGGCCTCCTCCAGAATCAACTCTCTAAGCCCATCCACATTGGGCACACAGATCCGGCCCTGCATCCTCAATACACCATCATCACCAATGGTCACATCTCTGGCATCGCCATGCTGAACTCTGTCCTTAAGGACAAGCAAATGCAGATCATCATACTGGCACTCTTTGATGCGATCATATAAGGAAGATTGAGAAACCATACAAACTAATACCCGGCTGGGCTCCAAAATATCTAATCTCACAAGTCGATTGGCTAAGGCCTGAACATCAACTGCAAATGGCCTCTCCTCGACTGGAATGTATGTCAAGCTCCCCGTACTCACTGCCTTTCGGCTCAAAGCATCGGCCACTACATTAGCCTTTCCTGGATGATACAGAATAGTAATATCATAATCCTTAAGCAACTCTAAACACCTCCGCTGCCTCAAATTAAGGTCCTTTTGATTGAACAAATGCTGAAGACTGCGATGATCAGTGAATACCTCACAAGATACGCCATACAAGTAGTGCCTCCAAATCTTTAATGCATGAACTATAGCAGCCAACTCCAAATCATGAACAAGGTAGTTCTTCTCGTGGGGCTTCAACAGACGAGAAGCATAAGAAATAAATCTACCCTCCTATATCAATACACATCTAATCCCAACTCGCGAAGCATCACAATATACTGTATATGAACCCGAAGCTGATGGAAAAACCAATACTGGAGATGTGGTCAAAGCTGTCTTGAGATTCTAAAAGCTCTCCTCGCACTCGTCCGACAATACAAACGGAGCACCCTTCTAAGTCAAATTGGTCAAGGGTGATGCAATAGAGGAAAAACCCTGAACAAACCGGTGATAATAACCTGCCAAACCAAGGAAGCTACGAATCTTTGTGGCTGAAGATGGTCTAGGCCAACTCTGAACCGCCTCTATCTTCTTTGGATCAACCTGAATACCCTCGCTGGACACACGTGTACCAAGAAAGCCACTAACCCGAGCTATAACTCACACTTGGAGAACTTTGCATAAAGCCTCTCCTCCCTCAATCTCTGCAATACCACTCGCAAATGCTCTGCGTGCTCCTCCTGACTACGCGAGTATACCAGAATATCATCAATGAACACGATAACAAATGAATCCAGATAAGGCCGAAATACACTGTTCATCAGATGCATGAATGCTGCTGGGGCATTAGTCAACCCGAAAGACATGACAAGAAACTCATAGTGACCATATCTAGTCCTAAAAACAGTCTTAGGAATGTCTGAATCCCTGATCTTCAACTGGTGATAGCCCGAACAGAGATCAATCTTGGAGAACACCCTCGCTCACTGAAGCTGGTCGAACAAATCATCAATACGAGGCATGGGGTATTTGTTCTTCACTGTTACTTTGTTCAATTGCATGTAGTCAATGCACATTCTCATTATTTCATCCTTCTTCTTCACAAACAGAACTGGCGCACCCCATAGTAACACACTCGGTCGAATGAACCCCTTATCTAGGAGTTCCTGAAGCTACTCCTTCAATTCTTTCAACTCTGATGGTGCCATACAATATGGCAAAATAGAAATGGGCTGAGTGCCCGGCACCAGATCAATACCAAAATCAATATCCCTGTCCGGTGGCATACCCGGCAAGTCTGCAGGAAATACTCGGGAAAATCCCTCACAACTGGAACAGAATCAATGCTAGGAGTCTCAGTTCCAACATCTCGCACAAAAGCCTAAATATGACAGACAACCCTTCCCAACCATACGTTGGGCCTTCAAGAAACATATCACTCTACTCGGAACATAGTCAGTCAGACCACGCCACTCGATCCTCGGTACACCCGGCATAGCCAAAGTGACTATCTTAGCATGATAGTCTAGAATAGCATGACACGGAGACAACCAATTCATGCCCAAAATAACATCAAAGTCCACCATGCTCAATAGCAATAGAACAACTTGATCTCCAGACCCCCAATAATCACGACACATGACCGGTAAACATGATCTACGACAACAGTATCACCCACCGGGGTAGACACATGAACAGGTAAAGAAAGATGCTCTTGGGGCGTACCCAAATAACAAGCAAAATATGAATACACAAACGAATAGGTGGAACCGATATCAAATAATACGGAGGCATCTTTGTGGCAGACTGAAACAATACCTGTAATGACAGCGTCTGAAGTGATGGCATTTGTCCTGCTTGGAATAGCATAAAAATGAGCCTGGCCACCACCTAATCAACCTCCACCTCTGGGGCGACCCCTGGCTGCCTGACCTCCACCCCTAGCTGGTTGGGCGGGTGATGAAGTAACTGGTGCAGAAGTCGAGGGCTGATCCCTCTGCTAGGACTGACCACCACGAAGTCGAGGAGACTGCCTCCTCATATGCCCAAACTCTCCGCACTCATAACAACTACCTGATGCTGGAGATGGGGATTGAAGGGAACCCCTCGTACTGGAGTGACTAGCAGATGTACTCGGCGTAGAAGAACCCTTAGTTGATGGGGCATGAGATGAACTCTGAGCTGGGAGGGCTGAGTGAAAACTGGACCTGCTGAGACCCATGATAACCACGGCCTGAAGATGCCCCACGATACTCTGGGTGGGCCGACTGAGCAGGCCTAAAAGAACATCCCCTACCATGCTGGAAATAGCCCCTAGACAGAGCACCACTGAAACTGCCCGATCCTCGAGGCCTCTTGGCCTCCCTCTTCTCTCGCTCTCTACGGCGACCCATCTCAATATCATGAGCGATATCGACCACCTCCTCGAACGTAGCACCCAATACTCTCTCTCTAGTCATTAGTATACGGAGATGGTAGTTAAGGCCATCCACAAATCTCCTGAGCCTCTCACGATCTGTCGGGATCATCCAAACAGCATGACGGGCAACTGTGAAAACCTCGTCTCATACTGGGTCACTGTCATATCCCCCTGCGTTAACCACTCAAACCATCTACGCAGCTCCTCTCTACGGGACTGCGTTACATACTTTTCCAGGAAGAGAGCGGATAACTGCTTCCAAGAAAGGGGTGCTGCACCGACAGGCCTATGCCTCTCAAAATCCTCACACCAAGTAAAAGCAGCCCCTGAGAACTGAAAGGTGATAAATGCCACACCACTCGACTCAAGAAACCCTGCTGTACGGAGCATATGCTGACACTTGTCAAGAAAACCCTGGGCATCATCACCCTCAACACCACTGAATGTCGGAGGTTGGAGCCCACCAAACCTCTCAAGACGAAACTGCTCATCTTCTGGCATAGCTGGAACCACGAAGTCCTGAACTGGTGCAACCGGCTGAGCTGGAGGTACTCCCGACGTCTGAAATCCCTGCACTACCTTCTCAGGTGTGCGAGCAGCGGGGGTCTGATTGCCTCCCCCGGCCTGTGAAGTAGCTGCTATTGTAGTGGCTAAAACTGCCTGAGCCAGGCCAGTGCAAACTGATAAGATCTGTACCAAGGCCTCCTGAAGACTCGGAATCACGATGGGCACAGCTGGTGCCTGAACCGGTGCTGCTGGAGTATCCACAGCTGGAGACTGATCCTGAGCTGGGGCAGCTGGTGGATCAACAGGTGCTGCCCTCGTTGCTCTGCCTCTGCCACGACCATGACTGCATCCACGACCTCTGGTGACCTCAGTGGGTGGTACTGGGGGTCGTCCACCTCGTCCGATAGCGCGATTCATCACCATCTGTGATAGAATAGAATAAAGAGAAATTTAGTACTCGAATCAACAAGTTCGCACAACAAGAATTCCAAGAAGATGAAGTTTTTTCCTAAAGGTTCTGCAACCTCTCGAGGATAAATACAGACGTCTCCGTACCGATCCGCGAGACTCTACTAAACTGGCTCATGACTTGCAAGTCCAAGTAACCTAGGCTCTGATACCTACCTGTCACGACCCCAACCCCGGTCGTGATGGTGCCCAACACACTGCTAGGCAAGCCTAACCAATTAACAACCTTAACCCAATTCTCATACAGTTCATTATTGATTAACACATATAAATTACCAAGTTATCATACTAGAAGTCTGAAATAAAAGTTAAACATGCGGAATTTCAAATAATAATCCTTCTACATAGCCCAAAAGATCTGGAGTCACAAGTCTAAGCCTCTAATATAGGTTTACCAATTTAATACATGTCACTCTAGGGGAATACGAAATAAAACAAGGGATAGAAGGGAGAGATCAGGGCTGCAGACGCCATTGCAGCCACGTCGATGCTCCCGGATATGTGCTGCTCAACAGAAAAATCCTCAGATACACCTGGATCTGCACACTAGGTGCAGGGAGTAATGTGAATACTCCGACCCCGTGAGTAAAGAGCAAAAATAACGACTGAGAATAAGAAATCAAGGAAAACACAAAGTAATCTATAATGTGGCAGTTAAAAACAAGTGGAATGAAATCGATAAAAAAATGAAATCGAAATGTAGAAATGCTACAGCAATTAAGCAATTAGGTGACATATATAGAAAGAAAATCAACACATATATAGTACCCTCTAGTACCCGCTGCGACATGCATCCCGATCCATTTATTTATCGTCGATGGTACTCACTAGGGTGTGCAGACTCCGGGAGGGGCCGCTTACGGCCCAAGCGCAATATCATATCATCTCGCGGCATCAACTAAGCCCTCGGCCTCATATCAATATCAATATAATATTGTTGCGGCGCGCAGCCCGATCCCATACTCAGTCCAGAAATCACATAAGCCCCCCGGGCAATAATAAAATAGTAGTTCTCAGCCCAAAACATCGTTACAAATATTATTTAAGTTTCAAATCTGAGTAAAAGTGGTTGAGTTTGTAAAATAGTGTTAAACAATAGGACTGAGTTCAAGCTATATGTCAAAATAGTGATAGCAATCCCCAAAGGGTTCAAATAGTTGGCACAAAGCCCAATTATGATAATTAGTCCAAATAATAATGATATCAAATAAGCTTCAATCAATTACGCGGTAAAAACATTACTCGGGACGGACCAAGTCCCAATCCCTAATAGTAAACGACCTCGCGCGCATCATCAAGCACGTGTCTCACCTCAATATAGCACTACGTTGTGCAAATTCAGGGTTTCAAACCCTCAGGACATTATTTACATTCATTACTGTCACGACCCAAAATCTAACCATGTCGTGATGGCGCCTATCGTGTTACAAAGCAAGCCTATTTCCCAAAATAATACTACTAAATCGATTATAAGAATTTAATAAAAACATTTTCAAATTTAAATTTTTCATAAACTAAATCAACTCTAAATATAATATAGAAAATACGGAAGCCAGCCCCAAACATCGGGGTGTCACTAAGTCGTGAGCGTCTAAAACTATGAACTAAGATATATAAACTGTTTAAAACAACAACGACCCAGTGAAATCCCGCTAGTAGGTTCTGGGATATATAAATTGTTTAATTGTCCAAAATAAGAAATGACAAAAGGAGTAACAAGGTCATGCGAACACTAGCAGCTACCTTGCAATCTCCACAGATAGCCGGCAAAAACTCAACGATCGCCGCGCTCTAACTCACCTGGATCCGCACATAAAGTGCAGGGTGTAGTATGAGTACAACCACCTCAGTAGTAGCAGAAATAACTAAGGAACTGAGTAGTAGTGATGAGCTGAACAAAACAGTTCAATTATTTATTTTTCACAATTTTAAAAATAACAGGAATAAACAGATAAATTCCATAACTCAGTAAATGCCACAAAGAAATTTAACAAATAAATGCAGCAACAATAAAAGTAAATGCAACCTCACAACAATGTTACTCCATCACTCAGCACTCGCACTCAGCACTCAGCACTCAACACTCAACACTCAACACTCAACACTCAACACTCAACACTCAACACTCAACACTCAATGCACTCAACACTCTGCGCTCACTGGGGGTGTGTACAGACTCCGGAGGGGTTCCCAAAGCCCAAGCGCTAAGCACAGACAACTCACGTGCCATCATATCAATACTCGGATCCGCACGGTCAACTCACGTGCTACGCAGACAACTCACGCGCTATGGTATCAATACCTGGACCCACACGGTCAACCCATATACTACGCGGATAACTCACGCGCTATGATATTAATATCCTCACAACCAGGCCATCAATAAATACCTGTATCTGCACGGTCAACTAACGTGCTATGCGGACAACTCACGCGCTATGATATTAATATCCTCACAACCAGGCCATCATATCAATACCTGGATCTGCACGTTCAACTCATGTGCTACACGGACAACTCACGCGCTATGGTATAAATACCTGGATCTGCAAGGTCAACTCACGTGCCACGCGGACAACTCAAGCGCTATGGTATTAATATCCTCACAACCAGGCCGTCGTCCCCACTCAATCATGTACCTTACTAGCCTCACCATCATCAACAAATAAGGGGACACAATCCACATCACGTATCACATCATATTAGCAATTAATAGAGACTGAGGTAAACATGTACAATAATTTCTATGACTGAGTACAAATAATGTGAGCATGCATAAAGCCTAAGCATGATCTCTAACATGAAGGAAAATAAATTCATCAACAAGTAAACACATGATCACAGATAATAGCCATTAGGCCTCACAGCCTCACGGGACGGACCAAGTCTCAATTCCTCGCGGTGCACACCCACACGCCCGTCACCTAGCATGGGTATCACCACCAAACAATCACATGATATCAATTTCTCCAGGTTTATACCCTCAAAGCCAGAGTTAAAACTGTTACTTACCTCAACCGCGTAAGATCCTACTTCGGGATGCCCTCGTCTCTGGACTCGATCTCCAAAAGGTCCCAATCTATCCATAATCAGAATACTACTATCAACATAGTCTAAAGAATCAAATTCCACAATAAAAACTCAAAAATAGGCCAAAATTCCGAAATCGGCCAAAACCTGGCCTCCGGGCCCACATCTTGGAATCAGTCAAAATAGCAGAATAATAATCCTCGTCCTCTCCCGAGTCTAACCATATAAAATTCATCAAAATCGGACTCCGTTTTATCTCTCAAATCCTCACTTAAAACTCTCCAAAACTCAAACCCTAACTCCCTCAATTTTCACTTTGAAATTATCAATCAAATCCCAAAAAACGAAGATATATTCATGAAATATAATCAAAACCGAGTAGAGAAAACTCACCCCAATCCATATGGTGAATATCGCATCAAACATCTCCCAAATTCGAGCTCCCCAACTCAAAATATGATCGAATGAGCAAATCTTAGTTTTATGTATTTTTTACCAGTTATTCTGCCTCGTTTCTTGTGCCAAAATATCTCGAAACTCATATTTTATTCTTCCAATGGATTCCTTATAAAAATTCTAGTCAAGTTAGGCTTTTGAATCACTCAATTTGACCTTATAATGAATGAGATATGTAGGTTTTAATATTTGCAAATAGTGCAGATTTTTAAATACGAAGTCAGTGGCAATTGCGTAATCAAACTGAAAAATCTAGCAACCTAATTCTTAGTAAAATGACCATAAAATCCTCATACGATGTCCAAATTTGATGATTCTTTTTGATACGGGTCTGTAATTACGATACAGTTTTAATGCTTCAATCAAAAACGAAACCGGAGCTCATTTGTTCAATATGATATCATTTATACCTGAAGAAACGGCGTCGAAACGTAAAAAAAAACATGCACAATACAACCCAAACCTATCCAAAACTCACCCGAGGCACTCAGGACCTCAACCAATAATTCCAAAAAGTCATATATCACTACCCGAACTTAGTCAAATCTTCGGAACACCCAAAATACCAAATCAACCTCGGATTCAACCCTAAGAACTTCTAAACTTCCAACTTTCATCAATTCAAGCCTAATTCTACCACAAACCTCTAAATTATATTCTGGATACACTCCTAAGTCTAAAATCACCCAAATCATAAAAATCCAAATCCGAATTCGTTTACTCATAAGTCAACTTCCGATTGACTTTTCTAACTTAGCTTTCTAACTAAGAGACTAAGTGTTCATTTCACTCCAAAACTACTCTGAACCCAAACCTACCAACTCGATACAACTCAACACAGCTGAACAATACATAAAGAAGCATAGATAGGGGAAATAGGGCTATAACTCTCAAAATGACAGGCCAGGTCGTTACATCTTCCCCCTCTTAAACAAACGTTCGTCCTCGAACGAGTCTAGAAACATACCTGGAGTCTTAAATAGGTGAAACCTTCACTAATACCTTCTCGTCACATTCAAATCATATGAACTCATCTTGCGGTCACATCATACTCATAACCTAACCATCCAGCCACCATTTTTACTAGTAAGGACACTATCGGACATATAAGTCCACAAGCACGAGATCACACAATCAACACCTCAGTGCTCAATCTATAGTTAAAACACGGCCTCAATTCCTCCAGACTGGCCCAATATTAACACACAGAAATGATATCTCGTACATCATCGAGGGAATCACAATCCGTCGATGCACAACTGATACCGAGAGCTCATGTGCGCGTAAGAATGCGTGGAAGGAATTCAAAGAGTTACATTCAAGCTGAATCAATACCGCACGATAAGAATTCAAGTAGTTGAAGTTTTCCTAAAGGTTCTGCAGCCTCTCGAAGATAAGTACAGACGTTTCCGTACCGATCCGCAAGACTCTACTTAACCCGCTCATGACTCGTGAGACCTATGTAACCTAGGCTCTAATACCAACTTGTCATGACCCAAATCTAACCATGTCATGATAGCGCATATGGTGTTACAAGGCAAGCCTATTTCCCAAAATAATACTACTAAATCAATTATAAGAATTTAATAAAAACATTTTCAAATTTAAATTTTTCATAAACTAAATCAACTCTAAATATAATATAGAAAATATGGAAGCCAGCCCCAAACATCGGGGTGTCACTAAGTCATGAGCGTCTAAAACTATGAACTAAGATATATAAATTGTTTAAAACAACAACGACCCAGTGAAAGCCCACCAGTGGGGTCTGGGATATATAAACTGTTTAATTTTCCAAAATAAGAAATGACAAAAGGAGTAACAAGGCCATGCGAATACTAGCAGCTACCTTGCAATCTCCACAGATAGCCGGCAAAAACTCAACGATCGCCGCGCTCTAACTCACCTGGATCTGCACATAAAGTGCAGGGTGTAGTATGAGTACAACCACCTCAGTAGTAATAGAAATAACTAAGGAACTGAGTAGTAGTGACGAGCTGAGATAAAATAGTTCAATTATTTATTTTTCACAATTTTAAAAATAACAGGAATAAACAGATAAATTCCATAACTCAGTAAATGCCACAAAGAAATTTAGCAAATAAATGCAGCAACAGCAAAAGTAAATGCAACCTCACAGCAATATTACTCCATCACACGGCACTCGCACTTAGCACTCAGCACTCCACACTTAATACACTCAACACTCTGCGCTCAGTGGGGGTGTGTACAGACTCCGGAGGGGTTCCCAAAGCCCAAGCGCTAAGCACAGACAACTCATGTGCCATCATATCATTACCTGGATATGCACGGTCAACTCACGTGCTACGCAGACAACTCACGCGCTATGGTATCAATACCTGGACCTGCACGGTCAACTCACGTACTACGCGGACAACTCATGCGCTATGATATTAATATCCTCACAACTAGGCCATCATATCAATACCTGGATATGCACGGTCAACTCACGTGCTATGCGGACAACTCATGCGTTATGATATTAATATCCTCACAACCAGGCCATCATATCAATACCTGGATCCGCACGGTCAACTCACATGCTATACGGACAACTCACGCGCTATGGTATAAATACCTGGATCCGCACGGTCAACTCATGTGCTACGTGGACAACTCACGCGCTATGGTATTAATATCCTTACAACCAGGCCCTCGTCCCCACTAAATCATGTACCTTACTAGCCTCACCATCATCAACAAATAAGGGGACACAATCCACATCACGTATCACATCATATTAACAATTAATAGAGACTGAGGTAAACATGTACAATAATTTCTATGACTGAGTACAAATAATGTGAGCATGCATAAAGCCTAAGCATGATCTCTAACATAAAGGCAAATAAGTTCAACAACAAGTAAACACATGATCACAGATAATAGCTATTAGGCCTCACAGCCTCATGGGACGGACCAAGTCTCAATTCCTCGCGGTGCACACCCACACGCCCGTCACCTAGCATGGGTATCACCACCAAACTATCAAATGATATCAATCTCTCCAGGTTTATACCCTCAAAGCCAGAGTTAAAACTGTTACTTACCTCAACCGCGTAAAATCCTACTTCGGGATGCCCTCGTCTCTGGACTCGATCTCCAAAAGGTCCCAATCTATCCATAATCAGAATACTACTATCAACATAGTCTAAAGAATCGAATTCCACAATAAAAACTCAAAAATAGGCCAAAAATCCGAAATCGGCCAAAACCTGGCCTCCGGCCCACATCTCGGAATCAGTCAAAAATAGCAGAATAATAATCCTCGTCCTCTCCCGAGTCTAACCATATAAAATTCATCAAAATCGGACTCCGTTTGATCTCTCAAATCCTCACTTAAAACTCTCCAAAACTCAAACTCTAACTCCCTCAATTTTCACTTTGAAATCATCAATCAAATCCCAAAAAACGAAGATATATTCATGAAATATAATCAAAACCGAGTAGAAAAAACTTATCCCAATCCATATGGTGAATATTGCCTCAAACATCTCCCAAATTCGAGCTCCCCAACTCAAAATATGATCGAATGAGCAAACCCTAGTTTTATGTATTTTTTTACCAGTTATTCTGCCTCGTTTCTTGTGCCAAAATATCCCAAAACTCATATTTTATTCCTCCAATATATTACTTATGAAATTTTAGTCAAGTTAGGCTTTTGAATCACTCAATTTGACCTTATAATGAATGAGATATGTAAGTTTTAATATTTGCAAATAGTGCAGATTTTTAAATACGCAGTCAGTGGCAATTGCGTAATCAAACTAAAAAATCTGGCAACCTAATTCTTACTAAAATGACCATAAAATCCTCATACGATGTCCAAATTCGATGATTCTTTTTGATACGGGTATGTAATTATGATACGGATCTAATGCTTCAATCAAAAACGAAACCGGAGCTCATTTGTTCAATATGATATCATTTATACCTGAAGAAACGAAGTCGAAACGTAAGAAAAACCAGCACAACATAACCCAAACTTATCCAAAACTCACCCGAGGCACTCGGGACCTCAACCAATAATTCCAAAAAGTCATATATCACTATCCGAACTTAGTCAAATCTTCGAAACACCCAAAACACCAAATCAACCTCGGATTCAAACCTAAGAACTTCTAAACTTCCAACTTTCGTCAATTCAAGCCTAATTCTACCACAAACCTCTAAATTATATTCTGGACACACTCCTAAGTCTAAAATCACCCAAATCATAAAAATCCAAATTCGAATTCGTTTACTCATAAGTCAACTTCCGATTGACTTTTCTAACTTAGCTTTCTAACTAAGAGACTAAGTATTCATTTCACTCCAAAACTACTCCGAACCCAAACCTACCAACTCGATACAACTCAACACAGCTGAACAATACATAAAGAAGCATAGATAGGGGAAATAGGTCTATAACTCGCAAAATGACAGGCCAAGTCGTTACAATTACTCACCTCATGCCGGCCAAAACTCTAGCTCGCTATGCCCTTGCCTCTCAAATCGGCCTCCTCGCGCCTCAAATCTAACCAAAACCACAATGAATACGTTACAATAGGCTAAGGGAACAAAACCCAAATAAAAATAATCGAAAAACATAAAAAATCCCGAATTTGGCAAAACTGGAGCCCTGGGCCCACTTTTCGAAACTCAAAAATTTTCACATTAACAGGTTTCTTATCTCAACACGAGTCTATACATATCAAGAACTCTCAAATCCGAGCTCCAATTTTCCTTCAAATCCTAATTTAAAACCTCAAAATCCTAAGCCCTAGTTCTTCCCTTTTTTGCTAAGCTTCCATGAATTTCAAGGTTAATTTCACAATTAAATCACGTTTGTAGTTCATACAATTCATCACGTTTGTAGTTCATACAATTCATCTCCAATCAAACCTCTTTGAATCCCTCTTCAATTTCTCCCAGATAGCTCTCAAAATGCTCAACAATGGTGGCAAAATGACTTAGGCTCGCGGATGAAATATTTTAAAAACCCTTCTGCCCAACTGCTATTTCCTTCTATGCGAACGCGAGGGCCTTCTCGCGTTTGCGATGAACAAAACTCACCTGGACCAAATAACCATTCGCGAACGCGATGCTTTCCCAGCCCCAACTATGCGAACACGATGCACTTGGTCGCGAACGCGATGATCAAAACACACGGAACCCCAGGGCCTCCTATGCAAACGCGAGTAGCTCCCCGCGAACGCGAAGCTAAACTTACCCTCCGCGAACGCGAATGCCAAACACGAATGCGAAGCACAATTCTCAGGGACCCCAACTTCCTTATTTGCGAATGCGGCCCCAGGCACGTGAATGCGAAGGCCAAAATAGGCCTGCACCTGCTGCTGCATTTTTTGCATATTTTCCAAGTTCAAACTTCCCGTTAGCCATCCGAAATCACCCCGAGCCCCCCGGGAACTCAACCAAAAGCACCAACGCATCCTAAAACATCATTCAAACTTGTTCAAATCCTCAAAACATCTCAAACAACACCAAAACCATTAAATTACATCGAATTCAAGTCTAAGTTCTTCTAAAACTTCTGAAACACGCATTCGATCAAAAGCCCGACCAAATCACCTCTGAATGACCTAAAATTTTACACACACATCCCAAATCACATAACGAAGCTAGGAAACTCTCGAAATTTCATTCCGACCCTCGGATCAAAATCTTACCTACCAATCGGAATTCGCTAAAATACTAACTTCGCCAATTCAAGCCTAATTCTACACCGGACCTCCGAAACCACTTTCGATCACACTCCTAATTCATAAATCATCCCTCGAAGCTTACCGAACCATCAAAATTTATATCCGATCCCTCTAACACATAAGTCAATATCCTGTTGACTTTTCCAAACCAAGCCTTCCTTTAAGAGACTAACTGTCTCATTTCCTACCAAAACTACTCCAAACCATCTCGAATACATAAGGCATGGATAATGAAGCATAAAGAAGTGGAAAACGGGAGAAACGGAGGGATAACTCATGAGACGATGGGTCGGGTCGTCACAGAATTTCTCTCTGTTGTTGCACTCCTAAGATCTGAGGCCTGCAATTTCTGCAACTACCCAACCCTATGTCTTTTTCTAAGTCTAGACCTCCTGTAGCCTATCCGAAGCTCACCCGAGCCCTCGGGGCTCCAAACCAAATACACACACAAGTCTTAACACCTCATATGAACTTGTTCGGGAGATCAAATCGCCAAAATAACACCTAGAACTACGCATTTAGCATCAAATTGCATAAAATTTTCAAGAAAGATTCAAAACTTCTATTTTTTGAACCAAAGGTCTGAATCACCTCAAATCAGTTCCTTTTCTCACCAAATTTCACATATAAGGTATAAATATCATAACGGACCTGTACCGGATTCTGGAACCAAAATACGGACCCGATACCAACGAGATCAACTCTTAACCAATTTCTCAAAACATTATAATTGCAGTTTAACAATTTTCATAAAAAATTCATTTCTTGGGCTACGGACCTCGGGATTCGATTACGGGCATACGCACATGTCCAATATTTTACTACGGACCCTTCGGGACCGTCAAAATACAGGTCCGAGTTCATTTACTTAAAATGTTAACCGAAGTCAACTAAAATTAACTTTTAAAGGCAAATATTATTATTTTCTCAAATTTTCACATAAAGGCTTTTCGGAAATAAAATGAGGTTTTGAACGCCTCGGAACCCCGAATTGGGTTTGGGTTATCACAGTAATATGATCAATTCCATTTTAATTAATGTTAAAAGGTGAATTTCTTAATATGTGTGAAATTAAAACAACCAAAAAATTACTTAAAATTGACCGGAGGGAGTACTATATTCTGACCCCGAAGGTGTATTTATTTTTTATGTTGTATAGGTCATAAATCACATACCAAACCTATTACTATACAATCAAATATTTCCATAATATTTCGTTTATTTTGATATTTGTATGGCTGCTATAATTAAAAAAAAAATTGTTATAAGAAAACATGTACGTTATATCGTAACATAAAAAATTAGTTCCAAAAAAAAATTAGCCATTACAGTAAAATATTGTTATGTACGATAACAACTTTGAAGGAAGAGCCATTGCAAAGTGGAAGAGGTTTGAAAATTGGCCGTGGACATGTCCTATAACTTTCTAGAAGACCAATTAAGAAGACCAGGAAGATGAACAAAAAGAAGAAGATATGGAAGAATTGAATTGTGTGGTCATCTTTGACAAAATTAAAGAAAATTCTGTGGTCACCTTTACTTTACTCCGAAATTCCAGGGGGAATGTGCGACTACGAAATTTTGGCAAAAACTTTGAGCTCAACATTTAATTATAGCATTTTTAGGTTTTATTTTGTGTTTCATATAACTTATATTAGTTATATAAGGCTCATTTTTATCTTACAAATTTGTGAACCTCAATCTTACACTTCTGGGTCCATAAAATTTGGGTTCACAAAATTGTGAAACAAAAAAATTACTTCATACAATTAATATCAGTTGTATAAGATACACAATAAAAATTTTCCTTTTTTCTTTAAAGTTCTTATTTGTCAAAAAGGAAAAAAAGAAAAAAGATTATATAGTGTCTCTATTTTTTTAGCTGGTAATTTAACACACCCCGCAATCGAAAAAAGATATATATATATATATATATATATATATATCACGGCAACATTGATAATTATGGTTCAAATCTCAAAAAAAGTTGATAGTATTAGATGAGTCTTTTTGTTGAAATTTTTGTGTTCTGATACTTGTACTAGTAAAAAGTACACGTAAAACTTATTTAAAAAAGAACAGAAATTATTAGCTGTTCATCGACCTTTACCGTCCCAATTTTGGCATGGCAGGGATAAGAAAAGGATAGCACCTGTACCAACAATTTTTTCCATGCAAAGTAAATTTTGAATCAGTGTTTTAAAAAGCGTGGGCGTAAGATAAGACATTTTACATATGTCTCAGCGATGCTTATGTCCTGAGGCACCGAGTAAGCTCTATGAGTATTTAATATTTTATACAATAATATAATTATAATAAATATTTATAAGCAAGTAAAATTGCATAAAAATTGAAGAAAACAATAAATATGTGCAATATATATATATATATATATATATAGAGAGAGAGAGAGAGAGAGAGAGAAAGAGAGATGTTCCATTCCACAAAAAACTAGTCAAAACAATTTATTATACGCCACTTACGCACATACAAATTAATAGCTTGAGTCGAAAAGAATAAAATTTTCTACGTGAAATAACAAAAAGGATGACTAACCTACAATTTGAACTTTGAACTTCCTGCTTTTGAAGAAGAATGGAGTTATCTTTGTATTTGTAAAAAAAATAAAAATAAATTATATATTCGTCGCTTTTGGGAGATATTAGCAGATTAGTGGACAAGATAAAGAATTAGGAAAGACTATAAATTAGGGCTATAATAAATTTAAAAAGATCTTGACTTTTAAATTTAATTCATTTTAGTTCCCTTTTAAAACTTTTGTGTAATTACAAGCTGTCTTTTGAGAATTTGAATATTATATGAAGGATTTATTCAATAAAAATGCATCTCAAATGCCCGGACATACGCCTCGAATTGCTGGGCGTATGTCTCTTGAGATTTTCGCCCCACACAATCGCTTCGAGGCATTTTTAATGAGCCTCACCCAAAACTCGCCTATAAACGCCTTTTAAAACACTAGTTTGAATAACAAATAAAGATGTCAATACACAGTCTAGTAAAAGTTAAATGAAGTAAGAATTCGCTTCTACCATCACAAAATTGTTAGGACCATTTGCCAAATGTTGCCCTACTGATTTTCCAACGGCGGGATTTTTACAAAGAAAATGGTTGTTTATAACTTTCTTTTGTCAGTTTCACAAGTTTCAATAATGTTCTTCTGGTCCATATGAGGTGTTACCAGGTGGCAAGAAAGGGAAATTTTCTTTCATATATAGCAGTATTAAGTAGAGCCAGAAAAGAATATTTTTTGATTTCATATTTGCGCAAATATGAAAGTTAGTATAGGTAAAAAAAAAATAAAAAAAAAAAATTCATAAAGCACTATCTTTTAGAAATAATTAGTCATTTATAGATATCATTTGCTATGTTACGGGTTATAGATGCTTTTTTTGTGGTTATATGATGTATCTGATGTATTTAAGCTATAGTATTAATGAATACAGTAGCAAAAATAGGCGTGAATCAGGGAAGTCCAGCTAATCAGTTGTTGTATTCGAGTGAATTCGACTGTATTCATGGCGTAAAACATGAGATTACAGCTGGATAGATTACTGTATTCGACTATATTTGACTGTATTCACTGCGTGAAACAGAGGATTTCACTGTTTAAAACGGAAAGTGTATCAATTAACATAATAGACTACTAATATAACTCAACAAATTCAATTATAACACACAAAATTTGTATTTTCGATTATAAAAAAGATTTTCAACTGGAAAAACCCTAAAAAAACATAGCAATCTTCAAAGAAAATTATATAATACATCTGAATACATAAATTATATTAATTGAAAAAATATATGAATACATAGAATACAACGGGATACATTGAAATACAATAAAAAAAATAATGAATACAATGAAATACACTATATATAATGAAAATATATGGAATACAACGAGATACAATGAAATACAATGAAAAAAAATAATGAATACAATGAAATACAGCGAGATACATTGAAATACACTTTAAAAAGGTAATAAAACCTTCAAGTTGTTCAGCCCCAAACTTCGTCATCTTTGTTCAAGAACAACCCTAATGTCGTCTCGTCGAGTTGCAGCCCTAACCAAACATCTTTTGCAGTACAAATACTGTTTCATCGTCTTCAAATAACCAAAGCCCAAACTAAATAAAACTTCATTCCAATATTTGACAGTAACTTGATTCCAATGTTTAGCCGCATCATGCGGAAACAAAATCGATAAGAAAGGCCCGTTTCAGATGCTGCATCAGTCAGTCTATGATTACAGATTGATATGGAAAGAGAAAATAGTAGGCAGTAAGAGCAAGAGTAAAGAATTTGGGAAGGCAAAACAAAACTGATACCAAAGTTTTGCCATTTGTATCGACGACGCATAATTTCGTCATTTAGATAGAAAATAGGGAGAAAGTTAAGATAAAAATTGTCTGTTTGTTGGATCTTCTTTTTGTTTTCCTTTTATCCTTGGATTGAAGATTACATGCCAGAGACACTACTAGAATTTCCGTAAAAAGCAACCAAAGATTAGCGATCAAATTTGGTCTGTCAAAAAAAGCGACCAAAGTTGGTCGCCAAACTGCCGAAAATAAAAAAAAAAATATTTGAAATACTTTAGCGACCAAAGTTAGCCGCTATTTGGCTGCAAATTTAGTCAAACTATTGACTGGACTGGTCAGACTTACTTGGTCAAAGATATACTGAGATTAGCGACCAATGTTGGTCGCTAAAGTGGGAGCCACATAAAATTTTTTAATAATTTTATTATTATTTTATAAAACTTATAAAATATAAATATATATAATTTAAAACTTGCGACCAAAGTTGGTCACTAACTGAAGGATAAGTTGATAGCGACCAACTTTGGTCGCTAAAATGGGACCCAGTTATAATATTTTAATAAATATATATTTATTTTAAAAAAATTATAAAATATAATTCAAAATTTAGCGACCAAAGTTGGTCGCTTAAAGAAATAAAGACCAACGTTGATCGCCAAGGTGGGGCCCAGTTCTAACATTTAACAATTTTTATTATTAATTTAAATATTATATAAAATATAAATAAATCTGATTAAAATTTAGTGACCAAATTTGGACACAAAATTAAATTCACGTACAGTTAGCGACCAACTTTGGTCGCTAAATTAAATTCATTTACAGTTAGCGACCAAAGTTGGTCTCTATATGGTCAAAATTAAAAATCACTTTTGTACTTACTATGTAAATAATATAAATGTAAGTCGTTAATACTGTCATGAGCGGCTTTCCAGCCATGCCCCATGACTCCTTGGGCGCGCCCCGTGGCGTTCTAGCAAGCCTCCCAACGCCTAGCGCCACGGACGGCCCCGTGGTCTTGGCCGTGCCAAGTGACAAGCGCGCAGGTGCCTCTGTCGCCCCACCAATATCCCTTGCCAGTGCCCAGCCGCAGGCAGATTCCAACAACGTCGCGCGCTCAGACAACACCGCGCGCGCAGACCCTGATACCAAAGACGCTGCTGCTGACAAAGGGACCTCTCCCTGCTTTATAGAAACTAAGTCCTTTCCATTGTAAATATAGAGTAGTTTTATTTCATGCACTTACATTATGTTTCTCCAGCTTTTTCAAGTCTAGACGTGTAGATTTGGTTTATTTTTTTAAGCATTATTAGGGGGGATCAAGCAATCAAAACTTTCTAGCAAGCAACAATTCTTTGTACTGGTGTCTCTCCCCCTCGACACCGCCTTGCTTTTCTGTAATAGTTTTCATTAATACAATCCAGCTTTCTTTCATTCTAAATTCTCATTTTCTGTTCTCTCAATTGCTCTCGACATTGGTTTTCCCGTGCGGCACTGACAATCTAGTCTAGCGCACGGAGGGGACCTCAGTTGGCGGACAGCAACTGCACTGACATCAGTTGCTTAGCCTTACGTTGCTCTTCCAAGGGATCACAGGAAGGCTCTGCGTAACAGTTGGTATCAGAGCCTAGGCTCGACATCGGACGAGGGAACATATTGACATTACCATCATTTCTGACCATGGTAAATCATGGGGACCGCATTGCGGCTCTCGAAGGGACGGTTGAGGTATTGCGGCCTATTGTGGATACGGTGCCTGAACTAAGAACTAGCCTACTGCAAAGGTTGGACGACCTGGACCGCAGGGTGCTTCAGGTTGAAGTTGACATTGAAAACATCAGTCGCGACTCCGAGGGAGACCGGCAGACGGCAGCCACAGAGGCAGCCGAAATTTTTGAGAAATTCGAGGGGCTCCAACAGGAGCGCACCGAGGATTTAGCCCACAGGGCACAAGAGGCAGAAAAGGTTACTGTCATGCAACAAACTATTGACAAATTGACATACCAGCTCAATGTTGTCAACGCTGCTTTACAGGGCCTACTCCGAGGAGGTGGGAACCAAGTCGAATGTGCTGTGAATTCCGCTTCCGCGACAAAGAAACTAAAAATTCCTGAGCCAAAGCAATACAGTGGAGCTAGGAATGCCAAGGAAGTGGAAAACTTCATCTTTGATGTCGAACAGTATTTTGATGCTGTTGGGGATCTGGAGGAAGCTAAGAAGGTGGAAACTGCTGCCATGTATCTTCAGGGCGATGCTAAACTCTGGTGGTGGGTGAAGTATGAAGCCATCAAGGTCGGTGAAGATGCTCTCGAGACATGGGCAGAACTGAAGGCAGCCATACGCTTGCAGTTCTTCCCCGAGAATGTTGAATACAATGCCAGGAGAAAACTACGGGAGCTCCGCCAGACAAAATCAGTGCGGGACTACGTGCGAGAATTCTCCGCACTCATTCTAAGCATACGCGACATGGGAGACAAGGACAAACTCTTCACCTTTATGGAAGGGTTGAAACCTTATGCCCGCGTGGAGCTACAGAGACAAAGGGTACCTTCCCAAGGAAATCCAAGCAGCTGAATGCCTTAGGGACTATCAAATGGAAGCTCGAAAGGACAGGCCTCAGCCGCCTGCCCGAGCAGGTTTCAAGGGGGGACAACCTAGCAATGGTGGTCCTAGCAAAAGTGGGGTAGATCGTAACTCAAACAAATCTAGAGCTCCTTCCTCAAGCAGCAACAGTGCGGCTTCAAACAAAAATGACCGGGGGAGAAAGCCTCATTCAAGCTGTCGTCATTGCAGCGGACCACATTGGAACAACAAATGCCCACATGCACAGATGAATGCCCATCAAGCTATTGATGATGGGACAGATGGCGACTCAGACGATGCGGACCAGACTGAGCCAGTAGGTGCCTTCAATGCAATTGTAGGTTCCATCTTTGAGGCATTAGCGGAGACCAGTGCTGGCATCCGTAAGAAGAAGGACCCACGTCCAGTCATGAAGAAAGGGAAAAATAAGGCGGATGAAGAGATTCCTCCTAAACAACAGAGGACCTTAATGTTTGTCGAGATGAAGGTGAATGGCAAGCCCATTCGGGCTATGATAGACACGGGTGCTACCCACAACTACTTAGCCTCGACTCAGGTGGAGCGCCTTGGACTAGTTGTGGGGAAAGGTAAATTGTGTCAAGGCTATCAAATCACCTCCCCAGCCAGTGGGTGGAATAGCCAAAGAGGTACCAGTGAAGCTTGGCCCCTACGAAGGAAAATTCAACCTGCGAGTGGTGATCATAGATGAATTTGAGCTGATTGTTGGACTGGGATTCCTAAGGCAAACCAACACAATGCCTGTACCATTTGCAGACATGCTACTGATGATGGGAGCCAATGGGGTCAAGCCCTGTATTATCCCGTGCCTTCCCAAGAAGATGGCCGTTGAGAACATCTCGGCCATGCAGCTGAAGAAGGGGGTCAAAAGGAATGAGCCTACGTTCCTGGCAACCCTCTGCATTGAAGATATATAACGCTCCTCGGGTCCCATATCGGAACCTGTGAAGGAGTTACTACTGGAGTTTGAAGATGTCATGCCACAAGATATGCCAAAGCGACTCCCGCCTAGGCGCCCTGTGGACTATGAGATTGAGTTGGTGCCGGGCGCGAAGCCACCTGCCCCGGCGCCTTACAGAATGTCACAACCCGAACTCACCGAGCTCCGGAGACAATTGGCGGAAATGCTAGATACAGGGATCATTGTACCCTCAAAGTCCCCATATGGATCCCCTGTTCTATTCAAAGAAACATGATGGCAGCCTGCGACTCTGTGTGGATTTTTGAGCTCTAAACAAAATCACAGTAAAGAACAAGTACCCTATTCCTTTGATGGCAGACTTGTTTGATAGACTGGGTGGTGCGACGATGTTTACCAAGATAGACCTCAAGACAGGTTATTGGCAAGTTCGGATAGCAAAAGGTGATGAGCACAAGACGACCTGTGTAACAAGATATGGGTCGTACGACTTCCTGGTCATGCCGTTCGGCTTGACTAATGCTCCAGCCACATTTTGCACCTTGATGAACCAAGTCTTCCGAGAGTACATTGATGAATTTGTGGTGGTCTACTTGGATGACATTGTAGTATATAGACAAACATAGGGAGAATACCTAGTGCATTTGCGGAAGGTCCTAGCTCATTTGCGGGAGCATGAGCTATATGCCAAGATGTCCAAATGCTCCTTTGCTCAGAAGCAAATTGACTTCCTTGGACATGTCATTGAGGAAGGACGCATCAAGATGGACCAACAGAAGATTCATGCCATCATAAACTAGCCGCCGCCAAAGGATGTCCATGCCTTGAGGGCATTCCTTGGCCTATGCAACTTCTACCGGCGGTCTGTGAAGAACTACTCCCTTATCGTCGTGCCATTGATAGAACTTCTCAAGAAGGTCACACCTTGGGATTGGGGACCAAGGAGAGTGGAGGCCTTCAACGCATTAAAGATAGCTATGTCTAGTAGTCCCGTCTTGGCTCTCCCTGATTTGGCCAAGCCGTTCGAGGTACAAATGGATGCATCTGACTACGCTCTTGGTGGGATCTTGATGCAAGAAGGGCACCTCGTAGCACATGAGAGTCGGAAGCTAAAGGATGCGGAGCGGCGCTATGCCGCTCATGAGAAAGAATTATTGGTTGTCGTCCATTGCTTGTGCCTTTGGAGGAATTATCTGCTGGGAACCCCGTTCGTGGTCAAGACAGACAACATAGCGGTCAATCATTTCATGACCCAGCCAAAGTTGAATGGTCGACAGGCCAGGTGGCAGGAACTCGTAGCCGAATTCCACTTCAACCTAGAGTACCGCAGTGGAAAGACCAATCATGTTGCTAATGCACTCAGTCGGAGAGCTGACCTAGCATCGGTGTGCCTACTCGCCACCCTAAGGGGGAGCGAAGTAGCCACTTCCATCAGGGACCAGATACAGGATCTACTCACAAAGGATCCCGCTGCTCAGTATTTGGTTGATTTGGTAGGACAGGACAAGTCTCGCCAGTTCTACGTGGAAGATGCTTTTCTGAAAGTCAAAGGGAACCGACTTTATATTCCAAAAGGAGGAGATCTGCGGAGAACTCTTCTTGCGGAATGCCATGATACTCTGTGGGCTGGCCATCCTGGTGAAGAACGCACCATGGCATTACTTCGTCGTGCCTATTATTGGCCTTAAATGGCCGATAATGTCACTCAGTATGTGAAGACTTGTCTAGTATGCCAGAAGGACAAGTTAGGCCGCTTGACACAAGCGGGACTCTTGGAACCACTAGCAGTCCTAAAGAGACCTTGGGAAAGTGTTTCTCTGGATTTCATCACCGGATTGCCCAAGGTCGGAGATCTCATAACTATCTTGGTTATGGTAGACCGGGTTTTCAAGTATGCCACCTTTATTGCAGCCCCACAATATATATCAGCAGAAGATACAGCTCGACTCTTCTTCTC
>MU785106.1:0-27711 GCA_026770625.1 Nicotiana glauca | reverse complement strand
CTCTTTTTACGCTTATATACATATATTCCCTTTCGTCGGAGTATGTTAAAGCGCCGTAAAAAAGAGGTGTGACAACACTTCCATATTAGATTAATTTTTCAAGTAGTATCTAGTATATTGGATATGTCGTTTGTTTACTGCCCGCCTATTAAAGGTCCAAATCACAGGATTTTATTTTTGCCTATTTAAGAGTGTCCAGATCCTCTTTGAATTCGTGTGAGATAGGTAGTTGTGAGGTTAACTGACTGTTGAAGTCCAGATTAATAAATAATGGTTTGAATATTTATTTAGCAATCCTTGGTCAACTAAGTGATATACTGATTATTACAAACTGGTTGACGGGCTCATTGTATGGGCTTAATCATAAGCCAAGGCAACATGGCCTCCTTGTTCAATGGATGATTGGGCCCGACCACATGTCAGAGGCCCAAAAGCTTGGCAATCTCTAACTGAACACAGCATGCCCAATTTCCACGTCTGGACAGATTCGTATATCAAAACTGGGCCAAACCTTTAAGGCCCAAAAAATTGCTAGAAGTCACAAACTCTTTAAAATTATATTAGGAATATGGGGGGTTAATTTTCAATATAAATTTAGGTTTTCGAGTTAGGTAGCGGGTTCAAATTAAAAGGGTCTTCCCTTTTGTTTGAATTCGGACTTGAACTCGAGGCCCGAATTTATAAATGTAAATTAATTAGGCCCGTTTAGATACAAAAATAAATAGAAAATTCTTAGTTCGCTTTAGTTTGGCCTTTAAATAATAAAGTGATATGAGCCTCGCCGAACAAAAATGCATAAATTGTGGGGCCCTCATTAAATGCTCAATTAAAATACTTAGAATTTGGGGCGTGCCATTTAGCAAATTTCACGGCCCTCCGCAGAGACAATAACCTGTTAGTCACTTTAGGCGCGCTTTTTAATAATTTTACCTTCTTAAATACGGGTGTGCATTTCATGCAACCCAAATCCAAATCCTAAAACGTTGAATAAGAATATATCGAGGATCCGGGTGCATTTCATGTGACCTGATCCGAAAACACATTTTTAAATGACGTTCACTTTCTTAAAAATTTAACTAAAAGCGGTAACTAATCTTAAAATTGTATTATTGGTTGGAACATGTATGAAAAATTAGGTTTTAGCCATTTATAATAATTTAAGCAACCATGCTAGAACCATGGGATCCAGGGGTGCCTAACACCTTCCCTCGGATCAACAAAACTCCTTATTCTGAATTTCTGGTTAGCAGACTCCAATTGGGAAGTCGAAAATTTTCCTCGATTTGGGATTCACGTTAAATCGGTGACTTGGGACACCAAAAGCCAATCCTATCCCAAGTGGCGACTCGAAAAATAAATAAATAATTCCATTTCGAATAATGTCACTTTANCTTTTCTCCTTTTTTAGTGTTCAGTGTCGACGCCGCCTTTTTTCTCGCAAAATTGGGTTTACGACATTTGGGAGGACAACTCTATTCCCGTTTGGGAATTGGGTTTTGGATTTGGAGAGTTGCCACCTAATGATTATAGTGCATTAGGACACTTTTAAAAAGAATTTGAGATGTAAACCAGAGTTTGGGTAAGGGCTAGAAATTATCTCGAGGGGAAGGTGTTAGGCACCCCTCAAGATCCACTACTGTGGTTCCCGACCATTCTACAATTGTGACTTTAAATGCAACCAAAAAAGGAGAAAAGAAAGCATTGCAAATATGAGAATCTTTCACAGAACAATTACAAATAAAAAGCCCAAAAAGGATTTAAAAGAGCTAAAGTTTGGAAGGAAGCGGTTTGTGATTAAAGAAGAGATACTCAAGTAAAGGGAAGGGGTGAAATAATTGAGTCGAGTAACTTAAAAGAAATGAAAAGAAGCGGAAGTTTAAAAATTGGATAGCTTTTGAAAACCTAAAAATAACAACTAATAAAGAGGGAGGGGGGCCTAAGTTTATACATCACATGGATCATCCACACAACACTAATACCCAATTGTATGCATAGTGTTATCGTGTGATCATTATCTCCATGTCTACCCTTCCCACCCCATTAAGGTATTAAAGCGCGAAATGTTATCGATACTTATTGCATGCTATTACCCGTCCCAATCCTATCAGTCCCGGAGGCAAATGGACTACTAACCCTAAAGGGAAAGGGTTTTGGGGATTTTAAAAGTTTCAAAGGATAAAATGCTAAGGCGTCAAACAAAATAAGTAAATGCAAATAGAAGGGGAAACAGACAAGCAATCAGGGCTCAAGTATGCATCCATAAATCATCAAAAATCACAAAGTTTAGCATGTCTTACAAGTACTTATTTTGGTCTTATTTAACTAAAGCGATGAGCGGACTGGTTCAACGCATATTTTTAGGCGAAAAGTCTACATTAGGCTTACTCGAATGTAGTTGACCAAAACCGATTTAATTGGGCATATAAGTGTTGGTTAAAGCTAGACGTGTTATATACTGATTTTAGAAAGAGATGCAAAGGGTTACCAATTTTAACAGATCGTTGCGAGTTCAGTAGTTAACATTACCTCTATTCAGATTTGAGATTCCCTATAGGCATGCTTTCTATACGCTTACTGATTTAGACACCTTCTTTATTCTTTAACAAAAGGTCCTATGAACATGGTATATATATGCAGCCTTTATTATTGAACCTACAAATTGTTTGGCTAGTGGTGTTTATAAATACAGAATGCAGTAGTTTATAGACCATATTTTATATGAATTTTCAGAACAATTAGAAGTTAACCTGTAGGCAGGATATCTATGCGCATTTGCAGAAATTAAAGGTTAACCCTATAGGCATGATATCTAGGCATATTTGTAGAAATTAAAGGTTAACCCTATCGACATGATTTATAGGTGTGTTTGCAGAAATAAAGGTTAACCTATAGGCATGATTTTTAGGTGTGAAATTGAAAAAATCATAACAAACTCATATAAGCAGGATTTCTACCCTTGATGCATAAAAATTAAATCCCATCCCCCCTTTTTACTAAGTTCTCCGAGTTTGTACAAGTTATTACAGCCAAAAAGAAATAAACTGGAATTAAAAAATACATAAGAAATCCTCAGCTTCATCCGACCAGCCTAATTCAAACTTAAGGCCTAATAATATGAGATTGAGCCACTTCCGAGATCCAGATTTCCTAGCCTTCTCTTATCTAGGGTGTTTCAGAGATCCAAGGGATTTCAGGAACCCCAAGCAGTGCATACACCCAAGATGTTAATAAGAAATTGAGTTGTGCAGTGTGGAAGGGCCAGCCCTTATGTGTCCAAGTTCAGAGGGAGCTCCAAGGTCCCAAGGCAAGGATCAAACAAGAGGGGCATGAATTAAGTTCTAAGAATGGGGTGTAAGTGCAAAAGAAGGGATAAGGGCAACTCAGGCAGGCTGGCGGTCATGCCCAGCCACAAAATAGACTGGCACACCCCCGACCAAACCTGTTGATCAAGCATTTAGGGAGTAGTGACCTATTGGAGGACAAGCCATGGCCTGAACAATAATTAGAAATACTAGCTGGCCAAGGCTGTTACTTAGCACACACACAATATGACAAAGCTTAGGGCCCAAAGGGTCCAGTTCATATCCATGGACAATGATTTCAGACATTGCCATGTTTCTGAACCATAACTCAAAGCATATAAGGGAATATGAGGGTTTGGGATTCATAAAGCATCAAATAAATAACACACAACTGACAGGATGTACATATAAATTAAACATTGAATTACAAGGGAAAGGGGGACATGTCACAGCATGCTAGTAACACATGTTAACTAAAGAAAACATGAACAGAAGTAGACAGGAATGAAACATGTTGTTGTTGAAGCTTGAAAATTAACAAGAACATACCAGTAGAGAAACAAAGTGCAGAAAAGTAGATCAAACAAAAGTTCACAGTTCTAGCCTTGGCTTTCATCCAGCTAGACAAAGCAACAGCGCAAGTAGCAGGAAAGAAGAGATAGTTTTTAAGTAAGAGTGGTTTTGAACTTAGATTGTTGGTCTGTGTTCGTGTGTTTGAAAGAAAATAGTGTAGGTATTTATAAATTTGAAAACATGTAGAGAAATAAGGTAATAAGTAAAATTAAAGTACAAACATTGAAACAATCACCATTCATAATTAATTAACCCAAGTGATTCCCCTTTAATTAGGGAAACACTGCTTAATGGGTCAGCATGCCTAATTAATGAAAAGAAATCAATTTGGGGTAGATTGATTATTGCCATAAAAAGGGTAGTAAAAGCATGAAGTAAATAATTAAGTCCAGGTACGAAATATACTTATTTTGGGAAAGGATACAGCAAGGTAAAACATCACAATAAAGGAAGTGAATCAATTAATTTTAAACAGATGAGTAGAAAGTTAAGGCTCGTAAGAAAACTTTTTTGCAATCAGTCACAGGATCGAAGGAATCAAGATCAAACAAGAAAGGAACATGATACTGCACTTTATTATATAAATAGCAAGGGGCGAACAAGCATGCAGTATTAAACGAGTTGGCAAAAGAAGCAACACAAACATACAATGGAAGTAAGGGTAAGCTATGGCTCAGTAGTAAGAAAATATTCGAAGCCCAGTAGTCAAGCAGGTCAGGTAATCAAAACAGTGAAGAAGACATAGAAGCAAGTAAAGGGTCTCAAAGTAGGAACCAAAACGAAAAAAATTTCTAGAGAAAAATTAGGGCTTTAACAGTAACCAGGTAAGAACTCAAAATTAAACAAATTAAACGAAGAAGAAAGAACCGGCAACAAAGAACAAATGCACATTTAAGCAAAACAACTTTCAGAACCCGGATAAACTAAAAAGAAATCAGAGTTTTTGACATGCATGAAACAGATAGAGGAAAGATCATGAGCAAATCACAGCCAAAACATAAACACGTAAAAAAAATCAGAGATCTTTTGAAAAACTTAAAGGGAAAAACCCTAATGAAGGGTCGATTATGCAAGAAAAGTTGGAGAACTTTTGAGAACATACTTAAACATTCATGGCAAGTATAGATCTAAAGCAGATCTGAAAGAAAAATCAATAAAATCCCAAAGATTAGGGTTTCGAAGAACCCAGAAAGGTGAGAAAAGCCCTGGAAATTAACGATCTAACCTGGAGCGCCAAGGATCTGACTCGAACGGCCATAGCTGGCCGGAGAAAAGTCAGGGATGACTGGAGAAAGGTCATGAGTGGAAGTCAGTCAACGATTAGACCGGCTTCCTTCGAGATTTGGCCGTGGAACCATGGAAGCGAACACTCAGGAGCCATGGGAGGCCATTACACATCTCCGATGGCTATCAGAGGCCATGGGTTAGGGCGGAATTGAGAGGCGGCGGCTAGGGTTCATGAGGGATTAGAGAGCGTTTCAAAGATGAGGGTTTTCAAGGGCGGCGTTTGATGAGAAGTGATTAGGGTTAAGGTGGGTTGGTAGAATTAAAAAGGAAAGAGTGAATTGTGGCCGTTGATCGTTCAGATCAACGACCTAGATTGAATGGGAGCCAGGCGGATCGGGAAAATGGGTTAGGGGTCGGGTTAATTTGAAATTGGGCTGGGTAATTTTGGACCTGAATTTGGGTTAATTGGGGTTGCCAAATTGGCTATAATTGAAATACAATTGAGGCCAAATCATAAATAGCCAATTTTCCCCTTATATTTTATAAAAAATAATAATACAGATTTTAAAAACAAATTAAGAGTACTGGGTAAATAAATATTATATAAATATTAGTTTTAAAATGCTGTGATTAATTTTATAAACATAAAACGCCATAAATTATAAGATAGGCTATAATTGCAATTTAGCTTTAAAAATACCAAACAAATTTGTAAAAATATGCAAAAATTACATTAATTATATTTTGGTGTAAAACAAAAAATAAAAATGAATTATTCACCAAAATGATAATTTTGGGAATAATTATTGGATTTTGTTGTATTAAAATAGGTAATAAGTTGGTTTCAAAAATCATTAAAAATGCCAAAACTCTTGGGTGTGCTTATATATGTACCAATTATGCTATTTTGGAAATATTTGGGTATAAAAATACTTAGGGAAAAATTGGGTATCAACAGCTGCCCCTCTTTACCCGGGAAGGATGAAAGAGTTGTCGGGTAAAGATATGATGGCCAATTTTGACAGGAAGCGGCGATTTAAAAAGAATTTGACCGAGCTCTAGTTTCTGAGCTACATACATATCCCGGGTTTTATAGGAATCGGGCCGTATGTAGTTCAGGAACCATTGACGGAACATGCCGATGGCGATTTGAAAGAGATGGGCACGATGTTTAGGGGGCAAGAGGTGTTTGGAACTTGATAGGTTGTGGGAACTTGAGCGGGATCACTCCTGCTGAGATGGACGTTGCTAGCCCGTGCACCTGCAAGTAAGCAATACAGGCGTATATTGTGCACAAACTTAAACAAGATGCAATTTCCCGTTGGACCATGAATGCTGTCCTTGCATGATTAGGATGGCGTCCTCAGTCCATGATGTCCTGGGCCATGAAACACAAAATTAAAGGATTCGCAGGCTATGAAATGATGTTCTCGGGCTATGATAATGGTGCCTCCGAACCATGATTCCTTTGAATAATGATGTGCAGGATACAAAGTGGGTCCTCGGGCCATGGCATGGTGTTCTCGGGCTATGAAGGATGATGCCTCCGAACAATGACGCCTTTAGATAGTTTGGCAATATTTCAGCCCATGAAATGCAAGATTTGGTGGTATTTCAGCCGATGCAAAGAGTATAAATGGCGATATTTCAGGCTACATAAATTTAAATCAAATAGGAGATGTTTCAGCCGATGTAAAAAAGTAAATTGCGATATTTCAGCCAACAGAAATTTAAATCAAACAGGCGATGTTTCAGCCAATGTAAAAAGTAAAATGGTGATATTTCAGCCGACAAAAAGTATAAGTATAGATGATGATGGAGATTAACTGGCGATCTTTCAGCCGATGTAGAATTTAAATAAAGTTTGGCGATACTTCAGCCGATTACAAGATGTGGGGTGGTGATATTTCAACCATGCAAGAAAGATAAAGTGGCGGTATTTCAGCCATGCAAGTGGAGGTAGAGATTAACCTCGGAAGGAAGAAAGGTAGCCTTATGCAATGCAGATAATGCGGATGGAGACAACATTAAGACTCGGAAGGCAGAATGGTAGCCTTATGCAATGCAGATAATGCAGATGGAGACAACGCTTAGTCTCGAAAGGCAGAAAGGTAGCCTTATGCAATGCAGATAATGTAAATGGAGACATCCCTTAGTCTCGGAAGGCAGAAAGGTAGCCTTATGCAATGTAGATAATGAAGATGGTGACAATGTTTAGTCTCAGAAGGCAGAAAGGTAGGCTTATTCAATGCAAGAAAATAAAAGGATGGATAGTAGTGAGATTTCTTAGCTGACTGCCGATCACGATGTCGTGACTGTACGGAGAGCGCTTGCGGATAAGTGATGACTCTAAGGAGTTGCATTCTTGCAAAACTATCTGTATGTAAATATACCTAACAATATCGTAAGTCGAGTGCCTACATCTAAAGAAAAATCGTGAGTTTTGTAAGGGGGAAAGGTTAGTTCGTTTTCCCCTGGCCTCCGGCGTTGCGTATTATTGGGGTAGCGTTGCTAAACAACATCAACTCGAACAATGATTATGCATGATTTAGTAAATATATTGCAAGTATAAAATAGTTTTCTTTAGATGAACCGACGACTGCGACGTGGTTCAAGACATTGCAACCTCTCTTGCTTCGGAATTTTGAGGGTCCTCCTCAAAATTCTGCCCCATTTTACTGGGCTGTCACTTCTGACGGCTGCGCTGAACGACTGAAGAATAAACTTTGGAATTTTGAGGGTCCTCAAAATTCTGCCCCAGTTTACTGAGGTGGCATTCCTGGCGATGGTTGGCTGAAGACTAATTTCGGAATTTTGAGGGTGCTCCTCAAAATTCTGCCCCAGTTCCAATAGCAGGGAAGATGGAATTTGATTAAAATTATGACCGAACCCATAGGGCTGCCTACGTATCCCCTCTTAAATGGGAATCAGGTCAGGCATAGTTCAAATTACATCATAAAGAAATCATAAGTGGTTACACATAGTATCATTTTACTGCATCTGAGTTGATCGGTTTTGGCCAAACTTCTCCGTCAATTTCTGCAAGAATAAGGGCTCCTCCAGCTAGAACCCGGTGAACCATGTATGGACCATGCCAGTTGTGAGAGAATTTTACCTTGGCTTCATCTTGATGTGGGAATATTTTCTTTAATACCAGCTGCCCCGGTGTAAACTTCCTTGGCATAACTCTTTTGTTGAAGGCTCTGGACATTCTGTTATGATAAACCTGACCGTGGCAAACTGCGTTCATCCTTTTTCCATATATAAGGGCTAACTGCTCGTAGCGACCTTTTACCCATTCTACGTCGTCCAACTCTACTTCTTGTATGATCCTCAAGGAAGGAATTTCTACCTCGGCGGGGATGACCGCCTCTGTATCATAAACTAACATGTAGGGAGTTGCTCCGGTCGATGTACGGACCATGGTGAGGTATCCTAGTAAGGCAACTGATAACTTCTCATGCCATTGTTTGTGACTTTCGACCATCCTCCTTAGTATCGTCTTGATATTCTTGTTGGCTACTTCTACAGTTCCATTCATCTGAGGCCTGTAAGTTGTAGAATTCTTATGTTTGATCCTGAATGCCTCACACATTTCTTTCATCAAATCGTTGTTGATATTGGAACCATTATCAGTGATGATTGATTCCAGAATTCTGAATTGGCAAACAATACTGTCACGGACAAAATCTGTCACAACTTTCTTGGTCACTGCCCTGTATCACGCTGCTTCAACCCATTTGGTAAAATAATCAATTGCCACCAGGATGAACCTGTGCCCGTTTGATGCGGCAGGCTCGATAGGTCCAATGACGTCCATTCCCCAAGCGATGAATGGCCACGGTGAGCTTGTTGTAGCAAGCTCGTTTGGAGGCACCTTTATCATATCTACATGTATCTGACAACGATGGCACTTGAGAACATATTGGATACAGTCTGTTTCCATAGTCATCCAAAAATACCCTGCTCGGAGTATCTTCTTTGCTAAGAGAAAACCATTCATGTGCGGCCCGCAAGTACCTACGTGCACTTCGTCCAACAGTCTGGATGCTTATTTTGCTTTGACACACCTTAATAAACCCAAATCGGGTGTCCTCCTATACAAGATTCCCCCATTATGAAAGAAGTTGTTGGATAATCTACGAATTGTGTGCTTCTGCGTGGCGTTGGCAAGTTCTGCATATTCCCCGATTGTCAGGTACTCTTTGATGTCATGGAACCACGGTTTTCCGTCTGCTTCTTCCTCAACGTGAGCACAATAAGCTGGCTGATCATAGATCTTTACTGGGATAGGATTAATGAAATTCGTATCTAGATGCTGGATCATGGATGATAAAGTAGCTAATGCATCAACGAACTCGTTCTGGACCCTGGGGACGTGCTGAAATTCTGTCTTTGTGAATCTTTTCCTTTAACTCCTGTATGTGATGCAAGTAGGGGAGTATCTTGGAGTTCTTGGTCGCCCACTCTTCTCGAACCTGATGCATGAGCAAGTCTGAATCCCCGATCACTAGCAACTCTTGAATGTTCATGTCAATGGCCATCTTGAGCCCCAAGATGCAGGCTTCATATTCGGCCATATTGTTGGTGCAAGGGAATCTGAGCTTAGCGGATACCGGGAAATGCTGGCTGGTTTCTGATACTAGGACTGCTCCTATGCCAACTCCTTTGAAATTCGCGGCTCCGTCGAGAAACAACCTCCAACCATCTTAGAATTTTGCAATATGTTCTCCAACAAAGGACACTTCATCATCAGGAAAATACGTTTTCAGGGGTTCGTATTCTCCGCCGACAAGATTCTCGGGAAGGTGATCTGCTATGGCTTGGCCCTTGATCACTTTCTGAGTCACGTAGACAATGTCGAATTCACTTACGACCCACATTGGCCGCCTCCTGAAAAGTCATCTCACTCCCCGCCTGAGCCTCTGTACCCGACTAATCTGCCACCGCTGGCTGAACTCCTGGAAGCAAACCCGCTCGAATGACCCTCTCCGTGAAGCCTACCAATCGGACTAGAGTGTCCTAAAGAACTGAGATGGAAATGAAACCCTCTGGGACCTGAGGTGGGCCCACCGGGACTGCTGGGGCTGGCACCTCCTCCTCCAAATCAACCTGAGGCTCCGCCATTGGAGCTGCTGCTGGGGGCTTGGGCTGCTATGCGGTAGGAGAGGAAGGACGTGTTCTTGCCATCTGCGGAGGAACAAAATAGAAATTCAATCGGTACTTGAGAAATAGAACCGCACGACAAGAAAGAACAAATGTGAAACTTTTCCTAACTCCGTAACCTCTGGGGATAAATACAAACGTCTCTGTACTGATCCCTCAGACCCTACCAAGTTGTCCGTGAGTAGCGAGACCTATGTAACCTAGAGCTCAGATACCAACTTGTCACGACCCGGATTTTCCACCACCAGGAGTCGTGATGGCGCTTACTGTCGAAGCTACGCAAGCCAAGCATTAAAACCTTTTCGGATAACAACACAACAGTAATAACAATAATGAACATTTAAATAAAAGTAGAAGTCTTTCATAGCATAAATAACTGGAAACAAAAAATGCGGAAGCTTAACATTTCACTACCCAAGACTGGAGTCACTATCTCACGAACTACTAATGAATGCTACAAACAAGTCTGAAATGAAAAATACACAGTGTCTGTCTCGGTACAATGAAAACAAATAGAAGATATAGAAAGGGACTCCGTCCTGCGAACGCCAGCTAGGCTACCTCGAATGTCCCTTGACTGGAAGCTCGCTCCCAAAATGCTACTGCTACTCAATTGCTGCTCCAACACCTGGATCCGTGCAAAATGATGCACAGAATGTAGCATCAGCACAACTGATCCCATGTGCTGGTAAGTGCCTGGCCTAACCCCAGCGAAGTAGTGACGAGGCTAGACCAGACCACCAAACAAACCTGTGCAGTTCAAATATATATATACGCAATAGGAGATAATATAGAAATTTAACAAGTCAAGAGGGAGGGGAGCATGATGTAGGGGCTGTAGCAGTTTAGAATACATGGTCAATAAATAAGGAATGAAACGGTACAACTACAAAGTCAACGAGAGTAATAAACCAAACACAGCACGGAATGTCCCTTCGTGCATTAATAATCAAAACGTGGCACGGAATGATCCTTCGTGCAAATATAATCAAAACATGGCACGGAATGTTCCTTCGTGCTATAGTAATCAAACATGGCACGAAATGTTCCTTCGTGCATTAATAATCAAGACATGGCACGGAATGTCCCTTCGTGCATTAATAATCAAAACATGGCACGGAATGTTCCTTCGTGCATAATATAATCAAAACATGGCACGGAATGTTCCTTCGTGCATAATATAATCAAAACATGGCACGGAATGCTCCTTCGTGCAATAGTAATCAAACATGGCATGGAATGTTCCTTCGTGCATTAATAATCAAGACATGGCACGGAATGTCCCTTCATGCATTAATAATCAAAACATGGCACGGAATGTTCCTTCGTGCATAATATAATCAAAACATGGCACAGAATATTCCTTCGTGCATAATATAATCAAAACATGGCACGGAATGTTCCTTCGTGCAAAATATAATCAAAACATGGCACAGAATGTTCCTTCGTGCATAATATAATCAAACATGGCACGGAATGTTCCTTCGTGCATAATAATCAAACATAGCACGGAATGTTCCTTCGTGCATTAATATAATCAACACATGGCACGGAATGTTCCTTCGTGCATAATAATCAAACAATCATGCACGACATCACCCATCGTGCTTTATCACTCAACCTCACCCAAACAGCAATCACAAACAATGGGGGCGAGGGGATAGACAAAGGTAATAGATATCCCGGCAAAGGAAAATACAAGTAAACAGTCAAATCCCGGCAAGGGAGATAATCAATATACGTAAACAGCCCAGCAAGGGAATAATCATATCTTTTTCTCTTTCCTTCATTTCATACTCAATAGTTCTTTATCATTCAAACCAACGCTCCAAAGAGTTTACAAATCATAAATTCATTCCCATACTCTTTACATTATATAGGGTTCACCAATTTATCAAGGAGGAGTCACGACAAAACCAGAATAAGCAAACTAAGGACTCACGGTCATGATAGACACCGGTGTATAGATACTCCTCATCATGCCTATACACCATACTCGATCATTTAGCAAATAACAATTAATAATACTCTAATCCTATTCCCTCAAGCCAAAGTTAGATCAAACACTTACCTCAAATGCTCCAAAAATCCACTTAAGCCTCTAGTATAGCTTTACCCCTCGAATTCACCACAAAACCGCTCAAATCCAGTCACAAATTACTTGAATGTATCAAAAAATGCTAATTGAATCAACTTGAATGCATGAAAATGAATTTCCTAAAGTTTTACTCAAAAATTCCCAAAATTTCCCCGGGCCCACGTGGTCAAAACCCGAGGTTCGAACCAAAACCCGGTTACCCATTCCCCACGAGCTCATATCTATGATTTGTTTTGAAATCGGACCTCAAATTAAGGTCCAAATTCCCAATTTTAAGAAAACCTAGGTTCTACCCAAAATCCCCATTTTCACCCATGATAAACCTTGATTTTAAGATGAAAACACAATAAATGATGTTAAAGATTCAAGAAATTAAGTGAAAATCAACTTACAAATGGATTGGAAGAGGAAGGGTTCTTGAAAAATCGCCAATGGGTGTTTGGGTTTGAGAGATATGAAAAATGATGCTTAAAAATTGTATAAGTATGAAAATTGCAGGGCTGCGGATGTGGGAATTGCGAACCTTTGTTCGCATTTGCGAACACTGTGCATTTTGCCGAGCTTCGCATTTGCGAAATTTCGGTTCGCATTTGCGAACTTGGGCCATTTGGGGAAGGTTCGCATTTGCGAACATTTGGTCGCATTTGCGATCATCAGCCAAATTCCCCTTCTTCGCATTTGCGAAGAAAAGTTCGCAATTGCGAACATTGCCCTGCCTGGGCTGGTTTCGCATTTGCGAACCAGCTTTCGCATTTGCGAACCAGCTTTCGCATTTGCAATAGCTGGCATCCGCATTTGCGAGCCCTGGCTTCGCATTTGCGAAAATTGCAGAAGCCTCCTACCAGATTTTTAAAACATGAGAAATGCAATCCTATGCCTATCCAAAACTCACCCGAGCCCTCGGGGCTCCAAACCAAACATACACACAACCTCAAAAACATCCTACGGACTTACTCATGCGATCAAATCACCAAAATAATATCATATACATAGTATCAAGCCTCAAAACGCATGATTTTCTTCTAAGTTTCATAAACTTTCAAATTTGGAACTTATAGTCCGAAACACGTCATACGACGTCCGTTTTCGACCAAACTTTACAAATAGCGCTTAACATATATTTAAGACTTGTACCGGGTGTCGGAACCAAAATACAAGCCCGATACCATCACGTTTTGATCAAATTTCATTTTCATTTTCCTTAAACATTTTCAGAAAACAATTTCATGAAAAAATTCATTCCACGGGCTAGGGACCTCGGAATTCGATTCCGGGTATACGCCCGAATCCCATATTATTCTACGAACTCTCCAGGACTGTCAAATCACTGGTCCCGGTCCGTTCACCAAAAATGTTGACCGAAGTCAACTTTAACTATATTAATATCAAAATTCATCATTTTCACACAGAATTCATATTTAAGCCTTCCGGCTACACGCCCGGACTGCGCACACAAATCGAGGCAAATATAGGTGCGGTTTTAAGGCCTCGAAAGCGCGGAACGTATGGGGAAACAGGTGATGACCCACTTGGGTCGTCACAATATATAAGCATACCCAAGAGTTTTGGCGTTTTTAATGATTTTTAAAACCAACTTATTACCTATTTAAATACAACAAAAGCCAATAATTATTCCCAAAATTATCATTTTGGTGAATAATTCATTTTTATTTTCACATTTACACCAAAATATAATTAAGTTAATTTTTGCATGTTTTTACAAATTTGTTTGGTATTTTTAAAGCTAAATTGCATATAATTGGAATTATAGCCTATCTTGTAATTTATGGCATTTTATGTTTATAAAATTAATCACAACATTTTAAAACTAATATTTATATAATATTTATTTATCCAGTACTCTTAATTTATTTTTAAAATCTTTATTATTATTTTTTATAAAATATAAGGGGAAAATTGGCTATTTACGATTTGGCCTCAATTGCATTTCAATTATAGCCAATTTGGCAACCCCAATTAACCGAAATTCAAGCCCAAAATTACCCAACCCAATTTCAAATTAACCCGACCCCTATCCCATTTCCCCGATCCATCCGGCTCCCATTGAATCTAGGCCCTTGATCTAAACAATCAACATCCACAATTCACTCTTTCCTTTTTAGTTCTACTAACCCACCCTAACCGTAATTACTTCTCACAAAACGCCGCCCTTGAAAACCCTCGTCTCTGAAACGCTCTCTAATCTCTCATGAACCCTAGTCACCGCCTCTCAATTCCGCCCTAATCTATGGCCTCTCATGGCCATCGGAGATGTGTAATGGCCTCCCATGGCTCCTGAGTGTTCGCTTCCATGGTTCCACGACCAAATCTCGAAGAAAGCTGGTCCAATCTTTGACTGACTTCCACTCATGATGTTTCTCCGATCGTCCCTGACTTTTCTCCGGCCAGCTGTGGCCGTTCGAGTCAGATCCTTGGCGCTCCTGGTTAGATCGTTAATTTCCAATGTCTTTCTCACCTTTCTGGGTTCTTCAAAACCCTAATCTTTGGGATTTTACTGATATTTCTTTCAGATCTGCTTTAGATCTATACGTGCCATGAATGTTTAAGTATGTTCTCGAAAGTTCTTCAACTTTTCTTGCATAAACGACCCTTCATTAGGGTTTTTCCCTTTAAGTTTTTCAGAAGATCTCTGATTTTTTACGTGTTTATGTTTTGGTTGTGATTTGCTCATGATCTTTCCTCTATCTATTTCATACATGTCAAAAACCCTAATTCCTTTTTTGTTTATCCGGGTTCTGAAAGTTGTTTTGCTTAAATATGCATTTTTTCTTTGTTGCTAGTTCTTTCTTCTTCGTTTAATTTGTTTAATTTTGAGTTCTTACCTAGTTACTGTAAAAGCCCTAATATTTCTCTAGAAATTTTTTTCGTTTTTGTTCCTACTTTGAGACCCTTTACTTGCTTCTATGTCTTCTTCACTGTTTTGATTACCTGACCTGCTTGACTACTGAGCTTCGAATATTTTCTTACTACTGAGCCCTAGCTTACACTTACTGCCATTGTATGTTTGTGTTGCTTCTTTTTCCAACTCGTTTAACACTGCATGCTTGTTCACCCCTTGCTATTTATATAATAAAGTGCAGTATCATGGTCCTTTCTTGTTTGATCTTGATTCCTTCGATCCTGTGACTGATTGCAAAAAAGTTTTCTTACTAGCCTTAATTTTCTACTCATCTGTTTAAAATTAATTGATTCACTTCCTTTATTTTGATGCTTTACCATGCTGAATCCTTTCCCAAAATAAGTATATTGCATACTTGGATTTAATTATTTACTTCATGCTTTTACTACCCTTTTATGGCAATAATCAATCTGCCCCAAAAAGATTTCTTTTCCTTAATTAGGCTTGCTGACCCGTTAAAGGGGAATCACTTGGGTTAATTGATTCTTAATTGTGATTGTTTTCCATGTTTGTACTTTAATTTTACTTATTACCTTATTTCTCTAAACGTTTTCAAAGTTATAAATACCTACACTCTTCTCTTTCAAGCACACGAACACAAACAAACAATCTAAGTTCAAAACCACTCTTACTTGAAAACTCTCTCTTCTTTTCTGCTACTTGTGCTGTTGCTTTGTCTAGCCGGCTGAAAGCCAAGGCTAGAACTATGGACTTTTATTTGCTCTACTTTTCTGCACTTTGTTTCTCTACTGGTATGTTCTAGTTAATTTTAAAGCTTCAACAACAACATGTTTCATTCCTATCTACTTCTGTTCATGTTTTCTTTAGTTAACACGTGTTTCTAGGATGCTGTAACATGTCCCCTTTCCCTTGTAATTCAATGTTTAATTTATATGTACATCCTATCAGTTGTTGGTTATTTATTGATGCTTTATGAATCACAAACCCTCATATTCCCTTATATGCTTTAAGTTATGGTGCAGAAACATGGCAATGTATGAAATCATTGTCCATGGATATGAACTGGACCCTTTGGGCCCTAAGCTTTGTCAATTCCCCATACACATTCCCTTATTGTGTGTGTACTGAGTAACAGCCTTGGCCTACCAGTATTTTTGATTATTGTTCAGGACATGGCTTGACCTCCAGTAGGTCTTTACTCCCTAAATGCTTGATCAACAGGTTTGGTCAGGGGTGTGCCAGTCTATTTTGTGGCTGGGCATGACCACCAGCCTGCCCGGGTAGCCCTTATCCCTTCTTTTGCACTTACACTCCATTCTCATAACTTAAGTCCTGCCGCTCTTGTGTGAGCCTTCCCTTGGGAACCTGGAGCTCTCTCTGAACTTGGACACATAAGGGCTATCCCTTCAACACTGCACAACCCAATTTCTGATTAACATCTTGGGTGTATGCACTGCCTGGGGTTCTTGAAATCCCTTGGATCTCTGAAACACCCTAGATAAGAGAAGGCTTGGAAATCTAGATCTCGGAAGTGGTACAATCTCATATTATTAGGCCTTAAGTTTGAATTACGGTGCTCGGATGTAGTTGAGGATTTCTGATGTATTTTTTAATTCCATTTTATTTCTTTTGGGCTATAATAACTTGTATAAACTCAGGGAACTTAGTAAAAAAGGGGAATGGGATTTAATTTTTATGCATCAAAGGTAGAAATCCAGCTTATAGGACTTTGTTATGATTTATGCAATTTCACACCTAGACATTATGCTTATAGGTTAACCTTTATTTCTGCAAACACCTATAGGGTTAACCTTTAATTTCTGCAAATATGCCTAGATATCATGCCTATAGGGTTAAACTTTAATTTTTGCAAATGCGCATAGATATCCTGCATATAGGTTAACTTCTAATTGTTCTGTAAATTCATATAAAATATTGTCTATAAACTACTACATTCTGCATTTATAAACACCACTAGGCAAACGGTTTGTAGGTTCAATAATAAAGGCTGAATATAGATACCATGTTCATAGGACATTTTTTTAACGTCTAAAAAAGGTGTCTAAATCAGTAAGCGTATAGACAGCATACCTATAGGGAATATCGAATCTTAATAGAGGTAATTTTAACTGCTGAACCCCCAATGATCTGTTAAAATTGGTAACCCTTCTTTTAGTTTGCATGTCTTTCTAAAATCAGTATATAGCACGCCTAGCTTTAACAAACACTTGGATGCCCAATTAGATCGGTTTTGGTCAATTGCATTCGAGTAAGCCTAATGTAGACTTTTCGCCTAAAAATATGCGTTGAACCAGTCCGCTCGTCGCTTTATTTAAATAAGACCAAAATCAGTATGTGTAAGACATGCTAAACTATATGATTTTTTGATGATTTATGGAGGCATACTTGAGCCCTGATTGGTTGTCTGTTTCCCCTTCTATTTGAATTTACTTGTTTTGTTTGACCCCTTAGCATTTTATCCTTTGAAACTTCTAAAATCCCCAAACCCCTTTCCCTTTAGGATTAGTAGTCCATTTGCCTCCGGGACTGATAGGATTGGGACGGTAGTAACAATACCATTCCGCGCTTTAATACCTTAACGGGGTGGGAAGGGTAGGCATGGAGATGATGATCATACGATAACACTATGCATATAATTGGGTATTAGTGTTGTGTGGATGATCCATGTGATGTATAAACCTAGGACCCCCCTCCTTCTTTATTAGTTGTTATTTTCAGGTTTTCAAAAGCTGTCCAATTTTTAAACTTCCGCTTCTTTTCATTTATTTTAAGTTACTCGCCTCAATTATTTGACCCCTTCCATTTACTTGTGTATCTGTTCTTTAATCACAAACTGCTTCCTTCCAAACTTCAGCTATTTTAAATCCTTTTTATGCTTTTTATTTGTAACTGTTATGTGAAAGATTCTCGTATTTGCAATGCTTGCTTGTCTACTTGTTTGGTTGCATTTAAAGTCACAGTTGTAGCATGGCCGGGAATCACACTAGTGGATCTTGAGGGGTGCCTAACAACTTTCCCTCGAGATAATTTCTAGCCCTTACCCAAACTCTGGTTTTCATCTCAAATTCCTTTTAAAAGTGTCCTAATGCACTATAATCATAAGGTGGCTACTCTCCAAATCCAAAACCCAATTCCCAAACAGGAATAGAGTTGTCCTCGCAAATGTCGTAAACACGATTTTGCGAGAAAAAGGGGGCGTCGACACCATGACGACTCCGCTGGGGATTCTTTAGGCTTTTACCATTGCATGCTATATGTGACTTTATTGCTTTATTTTATTGCTTTTGTTTAATGCCTTTATTTGAAACTGACTTGTTTCTTTTGTTTCTTTTTCTTTTAATTACTTTCGTTTACCACTTCCCCGTCAATGTTGTTGTAAGTTTGATCAATCATTGTAAACTTTATTGTATGAACGTGAAAATACATGTCAATTTGTTTCATTTTTGTAAACTGCATCTTCAACATCATATTCCACTCATGCCAAACAAATACTCTAGCAACGCTTATAATGAGTAGTTGCGCGCTTCCAATACTATCACCCCTTAAATTTGGCAAAGGCATATTTATGGTAAAACCAGTCGATCAGCCGTGCAGTCGATAGTTCCGTGCCTTTCCCTTTTGAGTTTTCTGCTCAAGGGTACCTGTCTAATACCTCAATATAAACCTCACTCCATTTAAACTGTACATGCATCATGGTCAAACCTAGCTGAGTCAGTTATATTGTCCACATAATGACTCATTAAGATAGCCTTGTCCAAAGTCCACCGGGTTTCCTTGAAACCCAAACAGACACTTCCATATTCCGTGCATTTATTTGGACAACTAAAGTGCTTACTATGCTAATTATTGGTTTAAACAGTCGAGTCCGGTGGGGGTAAGGGCTTAATGCTTTGTTTGCAGAAAATGAGGCACGAAGTCCCCAGATTTGGCATGGTAACCAACATTCATCCAAGGTTGCTGAATTGGTGGAAAGACCTCCATTCTAGTGATCAAACACTCATCCGCAAGTACTTAGCGAATTTTAGCTTCTCTTCTAGAGATTCAGCCTAACAATAGAATCATAGAGGCTGCGACATTATTCTGGGATAGTGACAAGTCCGTGTTCCGCTTCAGGGACCTTGAAATGACTCCTTTGCTTGAAGAAATAGGAGGTTTAGCTGGTATTCCTTGGGAGACTCTGGGTTTGCTTATGCCAGAGAATCGCAAAGAAAGGAGTTTCCTTAAGATGATGGGACTAAAGAAGAACCCAGACTTAACATGTTTGAAGGACTCTTACATCCCATTTGACTATCTATACAAAAGGTACGGCCATAACAAATCATATCGTACCTATTCAGACGAGTTCGCCATCACCTCATTGGGGCATGTCCATAGAAGGTTCTTCATTTTTATGTTCTGCTTTTTGGGAGTGATAGTGTTCCCTATAAAGAAGGCTAGGATCCATACCAGACTGGCCATGGTAACCAAGACTTTGATGGAAGGGATTGGGGGGGCAAACTTTCAGCATAAAACTAATGATCGTCATCGGTATATACCGTTCCATGAACAACTATCAACAATAGGGCAGTCATTTTGAAGGTTGCAACTTATTACTTCATCTATGGCTCATAGAATACCTCCAGAAAGGGGAATACTGAAAAGAGATCCTACGCAGAGATTAGGATGATTGCATCACCTTCCACCAGCCAAGGCGTATGAATTATATGCCTAAAATGTTCGCTCATCCAAAGGACGCTGGAGAATGGGTAGAATTGTTCGAAAATCTGAAAGAAGACTAGGTACAATGGATGTTTGAGTGGTTCCCCATGGATGAGTTCATTGTTCGATCCCGAGAAGCACCATTTCTCATACTAATTGGTCTTAGAGGAACTTATCCCTACGTTCCTCTTCGAGCCATGAGGCAGGCTGGAAGAAATCAAATCATACCAAGGGTCGACAAAATGAGCCACTTCAGGGCTGATTTCCCGGACGATGATAGCCCTCACAGGTGCCAAGCTCAGCATTTGTGGCATTGCAAACTCGTTTTAGGGAAAGAATCTATTGAACCGGACAGGTATCACGCCGGTTGTGTGCCGTACTATTCGGGTTGGTTATAATACAATGGCATGGGTCAGCCAGGATTAGTTCGAGGTCACAGGATTATCGACGAGCACGCTCAAGCACGGGTTAAGTATAATCAACTGCGCAAGAGAATTAGAGAGTGTGAAAATAAGCACCAAGAAATACAAGAAGCCTATCAGAAGCCTATCAGAAGTTGATTGAGGAGTGTAAAGACATGGATGTTAGTGGCAACAAGCGACTAGGGTATTTGGAGCGAGGTCTAGTAGAGCTGGAAGGGAAGTTCATCAAAAGAATTGAAGATTGTCAAAACGCTGAAGGAAATGCAGGCGGACATCTGGCCAGAGCTTATTTGCTGCTAGGACTATGCTAGCTGGTGAAGCTGTTCGAGGGAGACGAAGATGGCAAATCTAGGGAAGGTCCTTCTGGGACCAAGTAGTTAGGAGTCATTTTGTTCTTTATTTTAATATAATAAGTCCAATGGCCAATAGTGACATTTTATTTTCCGTTATTTAGAGTCTTTTTGGATTCGTCTTGTTTTTATCAATAAAATGAGGCATTTAGCATTATAAGTTCTCCAAAACTATTTGTCGCTAGGCCTACCTCGGGCACAACGAGGCACCAAAATTAGGTCGCAATTTACATTTTTTCGCACATGTTTAAATACTGCAATATTTTTTCCTCACAACCCGCACTAACTTGTTACCTTTTTATTTTTCTTTTATTCCCCTCCCCAAAGGTTAGTTCGTGCATTCTGGTACCATCGTCATACTCTACAAGATCCAAGGGCCCTCCACCCCCTCCTCCTCCGAGTCCTATCCGGAACAAGAACAAAGGTAGAATGGGAGATCCAAGTGCAAGAAAGGAGATTGAAATGCCTCAGGGTACCCCGGTTGCCAAAGAAACTGCTACTCAACTGGAGCAAAAGCTGTTAAAATTCCGAGAAGAACTGGATCAGGTTCGAAATTTGGCGAACCTATCATTTTCCCTCACTGCTCCTGATGTCAACACCTAGAATCCTGCACCTTCACAAAACACCCCACAACTACAAATACAACCCACTCAAACCCGACATTGCAACACAAGACACACTCCCAACAACACTCCACTACTCATTCCCGAGCCACTGAACACCACAAATGACCATCTCCACAACACCCCTATCTTTGTGGATACTGTACCCCACTACACCCAACCAATCTCAAATGGACCTGAGTCTGATGACAAAGACTCCCTTATCAGGAACTTAGCAACAGAACTCAAGAAATTAACCAGCCGAGTTCAGGGCGTGGAAGGTAACAAAGGTATTGAAGGATTAAATTATGAAGACCTATGCATTCAGCCAGATGTTGAACTTCTGGAGGGGTACAAAACTCCCAAGTTCGAAATGTTTGATGGAACAGGAGATCCTAGAGTCCACATGAGGACATATTGCGATAAGATGGTTGGAGATGGAAAGGATGAGAAGATCCGTATGAAGCTCTTCATGAGAAGCCTGGAGGGAGATGTTTTATCCTGGTACATTAGCGAGAACCCCAAGAAATGGACGAGCTGGTTAAGTATGGAATCAAATTTCATGGATAGATTTCGATTCAATACGGAGAACGCACCGTATGTATTCTAAATATAGAATTTGAAGAAGAATCCTACCGAAACATTCCGCGAGTATGCTACTCGTTGGAGGTCAGAAGCTGCAAAGGTCAGGCCGGCTCTAAAGGAAGAGCAAATGAACAGATTCTTCATCCGGGCTTAGGATCCCCAATATTACGAGAGGTTGATGTTGATTAAGGGTCAAAAGTTCTCCGATATCATCAAACTTGGAGAAAGAATCAAAGAGGGCATTAAGAATGGTATGGTTATGAATCTTGAAGCATTGCAGGACACCAATAAGGCTTTACAGACTGGTGGCACATCCAAAAAGAACGATGTAACTGCCATAATGGTAGCACAAGGATCCAAATCACCACCAAAATACCACACTTACCCATCACCTCCACTTACATATTAGCCCATCCCGAATTACCAAACACCCGCACCCTCCGATCCACCTCCCGTTTACCAATCCTATCCACCTCTCACATATCAATCCACCTCACCCAGATACTCTCAACCATCACCTGTTTACCAAGCTTATATTGCTCAACCCTCTCACTACCAATCACCACCCACCCATCAAAATATCCCAAGACCCAGGCCAAATTTTGGCCGCAAACCTCCCAGACAATACGCAGTCATCGCTGAACCAATTGACCAGCTATATGAGAGACTTAAAGCTGCTGGTTACGTCACTCCCATTCCAGCCAAAACTCCAAAAAATCCCTCCCAATGGGTCAACCCCAACAAGACCTGTGCGTATCATTCCGGCATGAAGGGACACACCCTTGATGAGTGCCGATCATTGAAGGGCAAGATCCAAACCCTGATTGACAATAAGGTAATAGTGGCAAAGGAGCCTACTCCTAATGTTCGTAACAACCCTCTTCCTGACCACAAAGGTGGATTGCTGAGGGGGATGAAACAAAGAAACCGGTGGTTACACTCAACCTAATTGTTGTGCAGAATTAGCCCTCCAGGGATGATGAAGTAAATATGTCTATACCTCTTGAATTTGAAGCGCCTCCTTCTGCAAAGGTGCCCGAGACAATTGAGGTTGAATTTGGAGTTCCAAAGGAACCTGCACCCTTTGAAGTTGTTGTGTTACTACCAAGGGTGCCTATTACTGTGTCAATGTCAGACATAACACCGTTTCACTCAAATGCCATACTATGGGATTACACTGCTTAAGCTAGGAGGAAAGGAAAGACCAAGACGGGAGAAACAATTGCCGCACAAGGAATGACCAGAACAGGGAGGGTTTACACCCAGAGCACCTAGACGAGTCCAGTAAGCAAGCCCCGGGACGGCCTATTGAAGTAGGGCCCGATGATCTTTGGAGGAAAATACAGGCCAAGGAGTACTCGATCGCTGAACAGTTGAACAAAACACTAGCACAAATATCTATCCTAGCTCTTCTACAGAGTTCTGACGCTCATAAAAATGCCCTAATGAAGATACTGAGCGAAGCTTATGTGCCCGACAACATAACCGGGGGTGAAATTTTGAATATGGTGGGGCAAGTGCTGGAGAGTCATAAAATAACGTTGCACGAAGATGAGCTACCACCATAAGGAATGAGCCACAACAAGGCACTACACATCACCGTGCAATTCAAAAATTATTTCATCACTAGAGTCTTGATCGATGAAGGATCGAGCCTCAATATATGTCCGCTGATAGAACTTTGGGAAAAAGCCTGCACGAGATCAAAGATGGGGCTACCAATGTCAAGGCCTTAGATGGGTCCTAGAGATCTACTATTGGAGAAATCAGCCTATGCTTACAAATGGTCCCAAAATGGTTTGATGTCGACTTCCAAGTAATAGACGTCCCGGCAACCTACAACCTACTGTTAGGATGGCCTTGGATCCATGCTGTTGTAGCCATAGCATCGACCCTGCATCAGGCGGTGAAGTTTGAATGGAATCACCAAGAGGTGATCATTCATAGCTATAGAAGTAACCCCATATATAGTTGCCAGACCATCCCAGTGATAGGCGGAGAAACATACCACCATATTGAAAAGGTCAACGCAATAGATAAGGATAAGTGGTGGGATAGCAAGATCGAAAGTATCCTGAATTGGTGTGGGTACGAGCCTGGAAAAGGACTTGGTAAAAATCTTTAGGGGATCACTAAGCCCATCAAACTAAAGAAGCATGGTACTACATTAGGCTTAGGGTATGGTTATACTTGGGAAGAATTCCAGAGTTGGTCGCCACCATGGCGCGGTCCCTACTATCTATTGGAGCTTCCGATACCTAGCCTGGAGCAAACCTTCCAACTGGCAGATACTATATATGGGTCAGAGGAAGATGAAGCGTTGGCAGCCATGAAGAATCTGTTCCTGGAGGATGATGAGATGAACTACTGTGTTCTTTTCGAGGAGGAAGGGGAGGAAGGCCCTTCCATACAAGCTGTGAACAGAGGAGACCGCCTCAGCAATTGGTTAATTAGGACTGTCAGTGTAAGGCCCTGTAAAATTTTGTGCTTAAAACCTAGTAGCTCATAGTGTCAAGGTCCGAATATTGTGTTACGAATGTGTAGAATTCTTCGCGGCTCGCAAGCTCACCGCGGTTCGGACCCTCGGTGGTGATCTAAGCTTTAAAAATCAAAAGAATAAATTATTCCTGAAAATTGTCAATTCTGCGGTCAAGAATGCGGTCGCAGATCAGCTATGCGGACCGCATTCCTACCGCAGAGTGAAGAAGGCTATTGGTCTAAGATGATGTCAAAAATGCGGTCCATTCTGTGATCGCAGAATCGAAATGCAGACCTCATTCCTGCCGCATAGTGAACCAGAGAATTGGTCGAAGTTGATGTTGAAAATGCGGTCCATTCTGCGGTCGCAGAATCAAAATGTGGACCGCATTTCCACCGCATTCCCAGGCAGAGATGTTTAGTGATTAGGGTCAGTTCTGCGGTCCAATATGCGGACAGCATTTCGATTCTGCGATCGTAGAATGGATGGAAGATCTCACCCGGACTTCTATTTTTCTAATTTTAAAACCCGACCCCCTTTCTAATATAACGCCCTAACCCCTCATTTTTACACATTCTCTGAACAAAATAAGAGAGAGGGAGGAGAGATTCTTAAGGGAAAAGTTCATCTTATTCAAAAATCGTTTCTCGAATTGCTTGGTCCGAAAAATTCTAAAGCTAGTGTCTTCATCTCCATTTCTACAGGTAAAAATCCCTAACCTTTTTTCCCTTGATTTTCAGATTCTAATAGCAAGAGGGATTTTTATGCATTAATTCTTGAAAATGGAAGTCAAAACACTCATGCATGTTCTTTATACCTAAAGACTAGTAAAATGGAAATGGGTAGAAGTAAGGGGAGGAGCTCGATAACCCAAATAAGCTCGGATAAAAATTGTGAATTTCAATTCTAAGATATATATGTAACCTGTGACCTAGATTGACGCTGCTAGATTGTTGGGTAAATTGGAAGTAGAAGATAAAAGAAAAAGGGGAACTCGACTCCAGGTATGTATGGCTAACTTTGATCTTTGTGAAATCAACCTATTTTGGTGTACGAATAAATGGTATGTGATAGCTATGTGAATTGTTTATGAAACTCTTGTGAATGGTTTGTTGGGTGTTAATTGGTTTGGTTAAATGTTATATGGCAAGAGTTGGGAAACGATTGAAAAAAAAAAAAGAAAGGGAAATTGTGAATGATGAAATTGGAACAACGGTGGTAATAACACATTGGCTTCTTGTGGGAAATTAATAAAATGACTTGAATTGCTTTTGAACTATTGAACATAATGGGATTGGTATTGTTGTCTATGGAAACACTTGTAACATTATGGTGGCTGTGACTTGAAAAGTATTGTGGTAACGTGAAATACTTGTGAATTGTGGAATTTAACGGAAATAGTATTGATAGTTATGGAACACTTGTGAATCATTGTTATGAATCCTAAGTGAAATGCTGTTGTGATCTTTGTGAATTGCTTATTGTCGTTGATGTGATCTTTGTGAATTGTTCTTGGTTGTTGTTGTGATTTGAAACTAAACGGTGGGATCTGGTTGCGCGCCGCAACACAATATGATAAATTATGGGTTGGGGTGATAAGGGTGGCCGAGGTAATAAGGGTGGACGAGAAAATAAGGGTGGTATGCGATCGAAATCTCCATTGAAATCAATATGTGTACCAATTGTGAAATCACCGATTAGGAATTGTGAAAGGAGACAACAGGAGAGTTTGTAACCTGTGGGGCACTGATTGTCCCTTTGTTTGTTTGATTATGCTTTCCATGTGTGTTGGTTGTTGCTTCTATTGTTGTTTTCTACTTGTATATGGGTTGAGGACTACTTGAAACAAAGTTAAGTGTTGAAAATTTGTTTGGCTTGTCTTGTTATTCCTTTACGTATTTGTTGGTTGTTTCTATTACCGTGAGTTACTTGTCTATGGCTTGAGTTTACTTGGGACAAATCTTGTTCATACAAACCAGTACAATTCCAGTGTACTGACGTCCCTTTTTGCCGGGGACGCTACATTCGTGTTATGATTGTAGGTGGATTCGTAGCAGGTACTTCAGTTCATCGGCAGTAGCACTCCTTCATCTTCCACTGGTTGTTTTGGTGAGCCCCTTTTTTTCTCGGGGCCCTGCGTGGCTCATGCCACCTCTGCTTTGGAGTCTTATTTTGGTTTTGTGTAAGGTATAACCGGAGCCTTGTTACCGGCAAGTATTGTATTATCCCTGTCATATCTTAGAGGCTCCGTAGACAGAAAACGTAGGATTAAGGACTTATGTAGATATATGTCGGTCCTTCTAAGTTGTAAATTTGTTAAGTATTTAAGGATGTTGTGAATGTTTGAAAAAGTGTGATTTCAATTATAAACTGCTTAATCCTTTCGTTAATAAGTGATGAAAAATACAGGGGTAACACGTGGGTTAGGAAAGGCACCCAGGTCCGCTTGACAGGGGCTACCCGATCGGGCGCCGGTCATGTCCCTCGATTTGGGGCATGACAAACTTTGTATCAGAGCCTAAGGTTTAAAGTGTCCTAGGATGTCTCGGAGCCGTGTCTAGTAGAGCACTTCTTATCGGTGTGTTATCGACCACATCTATAAGTAGGGGGCTGCATGGACATTTAGGAATTTACCCCCTTCTTTGTTGTTCTACATCGTGCGTTGAAGTGAAAAGCGGAAGTATTTATGCCTAACTCGTGCTCTGTTCCGAAATTTTCAGAAATGGCACCTAAGAAGAGAGCTAGACTCGGCCTTGGGGCCAACGCCACCGCAAGTGAGGCTGCGAATCATGTACCTAATGTCGTGGGTGAGAGTGACTCACCGGCCTTGAATCTGTCCGACCCATCTATTCCAGATCCAAGCATTCCTGTTCCGGCTGCGGCAGAAGGTGCCACCATCCCTCCTGCCAATATTCCTGATTTTGATACAGATCCAGCTTCCGGTCCCGGGGTTTCTGATGGGGACCTTAGAGGAGCCATCCATATGTTGACCCAGTTAGTGGCCGCCCAGGCCCAGAGATCTCATGATGCCCCTACGTCCTCCAGCGGACAGGGAGATTCCTCCAGTTCCAGGGTCCACCAGTTTCTGCGATTGACCCCTCCAGAATTCTCAGGCACAGACCCAGAAGCCGATCCGCAGGATTTCCTTGACGAGATATATAAGACCCTTCGAGTGATGAAGAGTACAGAGATAGAGGGGTTAGAGTTCGCTTCATACAGGTTGAGGGGAGCAGCGCGTTCGTGGTTTGAGATGTGGGAGTATTCCCGTGAGGAGGGAAGACCTCCGGCTAGATGGGATGAGTTTGTA